>PVJA010047433.1:0-14650 GCA_004027025.1 Myocastor coypus
GTATTGTCACTTTACATATTTGTACTCGATTTCACAAACTGATAACTAAATGTGCAGATCTTAACACCTGGGGTAAAGCATATTTTCAAAGAAATAAAAGTACCAAAATGATAAAGTGGCATCACAAAGGATAATGAACATTAGTTATTCCAAAAGAAAGCAAGAAAAGAGAAAAATGAGTACCAAATACTGTTTCATGTTTCTTACGTATTTACTACAGGCTCTACAACGGTCTCACTACACATATCGGACTTGTAGCAATTCTCCTAATTTCAGCCTCCCAACACTGGAATTACAGGTGCCAACCATCACAGAGCACCCTGGGGGTGGGACAGGCATGGCAGGCTGGGGATGGAACCCCAGCCCCTACATCTGTAACTCCCAATGCTTGCACCTGTGTGAGCAGATGCTTCAATCTACTGAGCTATCTGGTTGGCCCCCAAACATTCTTTAGTAAAAGTAAAGGAAACTCAGTATCTAAAATGTTCTTCCTATAGAATTGTCCCAATGCAATTGAGATGTACTGGGTAAAGAAAACCTGCTTGTGAGGAAGCTACCAGAGGTTAGGAGAGGAATTACTCCAAACTCCACAAATAATTCAGATAATATTACCTGTGTTTCAGAATGTGAAAGGTAAATTTTTTAGGAAATTCTATTTCGGAGCATAGGTGTAAATTACAAATAAAAATAATAATACATTCATCCAAAATGCATGACATGAAAGTTTTGCAGGAGAAAAGATTTCTTCTGGCTCGTAGTTGCAGAGGTTACACGGTCCCTCCAAGACTGAAACATCATGGCTGAAGGGCTGTCTGACTGGCTGCTACCAGGAAGGAGAAAGACAGGGCAGTAGTTTGAGAGGGAAAGGCTGGGCGTAGGTTCAGTACCCACGACCACCACCCCAGGGCACAGCAGACCATCCAGAAGTGGGCTTTTCTAGCCTCTTAGGTTTCTTTCAAGCCAATCAAATTGACAATTAAGATTAACCCTGATAAATAGAAAATTAAATCCCACTGTGTTAAAATGACCAAAAAAAGAAATCAGTTCAATGAACATAGAGAAAGAATCGATAAAATTTAATACCTGTTTATGATAAAATTTCTTAACAAATTAAGCATAGCACAATATTATAAAATGTTTTAAAGAAAACATAATTATATTTATAACTTATTTTTGTATTTTGAGTTTATTTTACAAAAGTTGTGTATATTTTACCTCATTTTTTTTCAAAGGATTGTATCCTTTTATACTCTGATTTTGTTTTTCTCACTTCAAAATGCTTCGTGAAAACCACTTTGTATTAATTCACAGAGCTTTTCCATTCTTTTAAATAGCTTCCCTGAGCTTCTTTTGTTGATATACCATAATACACTGTAGGTATGGGCATTTAGGTTGTTCCTATATATTTTATAATTCTTATCACTGTAATTCTTAGTATTTACTTGTGTATTTTAATATCATTGGGATTTTAATTTAAATGTAAATTGCTCAGAGTTAAAGGATAAGTGTGTATTTAGGTTTGCTCCTTTCTGATTTTACTAACATTTTCTCCGTAATAGTTGAAACATTTAACCCAACATCAATATATGAGAATATGCATTTTCCCACAAGTTTGCCAAATTGTTAATTTTTCAGTCCCCTCAGAAGCTCTTGGTTTTGTTTTTCTGCAATAAGAAAGAAAAGGTAACTTTCATTTATGTTAAAATTGCAAACTATTTTATTATTGTAGTTAAAAATCTATTCCTATTTTTAGGAACATTTTTAATGAAATATCAATGTCCTGTTTCCCATTTTTTACATTGAACTTCTGGTCATGATATTTTTTTTATTCTTTGTTATCTTCCCTTTGTTTTTAAGATTCTTTATAGGTTATAGACAATTACCTAATTTTTTTTCTAAATTTGGCATTTGATTTTTTTAGTATTTTTCCCATGAAAAAGATTTTTTAATTTTTATATCAGATTTATCTTTTTCTTGACTAAGCCTGGATGTAAAATGGTCGTGAAATCTTCTACTTCTTGTTTACATTAAGTTGGCTACATTTCTAGTATAGATATGGTTTTGCTAGCTTGAAGTTTGCTCTGTCTAAATATTTTCCTGTATAAGATGTTAGGTAGTATTCAATTTATCTTTTAATAAATAGTTATATAAAAAGAAATTGCAAATTGTTCAAATTACTTAAGTATGAACAATGTGAGAAGGAAGAGAAAGGAGAATGAATTTCAGATGTCTAAGTATATCTTTATAAAAAAAAAATGGAAGCCAGGGACATAGCACAGCTGTCCAAGTGCCTACTTGGTAAGAGCAAGAACCCAGGTTCAATTCCTAGTACCACATGCCATGCCCACCCTGTGCCAAGCAGGCTACTGAAACCAGACATATCGGTGTGTACCTGTAATCTCAGCTCTGGGGTAATGAGATAGTGAGGCTGAGACAGGAGGATTACTACAAGTCTGGGATGCATAGCGAGACCCTGTACCTACATACATAAATAAATAAATGATTTAAACAATTGGAGCCATGTTACATGTCTAAAAGTTTATCAACAGATATGAGAAAAAACACAAAGCATTTCTAAAAGTTAAAATAAAAATAATCCTGTGTTCACAAAAAGATAGTCACACAGAAATATGAATAGAGGGTACTAATTCGAGAGGATATTATACTTACCTCTGTATTCCAAGACTAAGCGTTCAAAGAATGGTAAAGAATATTGAAATTCACTTAACAAGTTTCCTTAATTAGTGAAAAGATGTAGCAAATTTGTATACACTGTAGAGTTAAGTAAATGACATCTTCTCTCAGATCCTAGGTTTTGTGCATAATTCCACTCTAATGGTAAGCAAAGCTTGTTAAGAAGCAGATGAGCATAGGACTGAGGGAAAAATAATGTAACATTGTAAGAACTGATAGCACTACTATAAAGCAATGTAGAAGTTGTCTTAAAAGCACTTCTACTGGCTACATTAAGAAAAAATCTGAACATAAAAATGAAAAAGCATCATGTCACACTTGACATACATGCTCACGTGAAGGTATGATCTGAGGGGTAAGTATGCAAGGCATGATGAGAAAAGGGAAATCTGGACTTTATGGGAGAGGACAAGGTGCCATTTTGCAGTCATAATGGACTCAGGCAAGAATCATTATATCATTTTGGGGTAAAGAGGTACTTCCCAGTTCTTAAAATGTCACTCTAAAATTTACTCATTTATTATGAATGATATTGATATTTTTACAATGGAAAACAATCTGGCTCTTGAACCACATGTTCAAGTTGATAATGCCAATGTTGAGAATAATTAATATCAAATGTCCACTGACACTGTGCACTGTGAGAAACAATAGTATTTGCACAAATCTTCTTCTAAATCTACATTAACTAAGCATGAGGAAATTATATGACACAACATTGTTATAGAAGAGAAATAGGGGCCAGCGAGATGGTTCAGCGGTCTACAGTGCCTACTTAGGAAAGGTTAGGCAACTGCAGGATCCTCGGTTCAATCCCTGGTACCATATGCTGTGGCAGTCCCACTCCCAGGGCAGGCTGAGCCAGCCATAATATATATATATATATATATATATATATATATATATATATATAATAAAGAAATAGCCTATAAATTTAAAAGAATGTATATATAATAAAAGATGAACAAAGGTCAATTTTAGAAGACTAAACAGAGATAAAAACCACATGTAATTAGTACCCTGGAGCAGGCCTTAGATTAAGAAAAAAGTATGAACACATAATAAAGTAATAGAATATTGTGTAACTATTAAATAGCATTGTAATTGAATTTCTTCATTCCATATTTTCTCTTGATTATTTAGTCTTTTTCTTGGGGGTAAAAGGCCAAAACATTTAAGAATGAGAATTATTATATCCACAACTTATTCTCAAATACCAAGGTAAATACAATTTCAATGAAATAAACCACAATGTTCAGCTATGAAGTGAGACTTCATTAGAAAATAAGCATTTTTTGGAAGGACTGCTATTTTATTATAATAGTAGTCTACAAAATATTTTCTTTTATTATAGGAGCTATTTTAACAAAGACATATGAATTGTATTATGTCTTTTCAGTGGTGCCTCTGTGCTTTTTATGACAAAAATCTAGTCCATATTATTATAAATCCATAAGCATTATTATCATATTTTTCCATTTCAGTCAATCTATCCTTTATTAATGCACGGAAAATGTGGATAGAGAAAATAGAAATATCTTTTCTTGTGCTAATAATCTCTTATAATAGTGGTTGTAAAACTTCAGTGTATGTTAAAATCACCTGGGGAAGAGACCAGTCACGATCCTTGAACCAGACTTTTTGATAAGATAGACCTGGGAAGTGTCTGAGAGCTTGCACTTCTAGCAAATTCCAAGGAATACTAGTATCTTTGGTCAAGGGACCACACCGTATGAAAGCCAGTGCCTATCACCTTTGGATTCCCCTCCCCTCTTCCTCCTTTCTAGAAGCAAGTGAACTATGATATAGCACACTTGGTTGCTGTTGAGTGCCTATAATCTCAACACTCTTGGAAGCTGAAGTAGGAGATTGCAACTTTGAGTGCACCCTGAGAAACTCAGCCACTTGTCTCAAAATTAAGAATAATAATGGCTGAAGATGTAACTCAATGCCAAGGCCATGGATTGAATCCGCAGTACCTGAACAATAAATCATGTAGCAGTAGAACTCCCCACTGGCTGTCCTCAGGCCCTGTGTCCAAACTTTCATTATCTGTGCAAATGGATGCAGACCCCAATAATCTCATTTATATGTTTAAAATTTTGTGAGCCATTCTTTTTGAAGATTCAATTGCAAAAGTCATGAGTTTTCTTATTGCTCAATATTAATTGATATATAATTTGCTAATATGTGTTCATAGAAACTTCATTAATGTTGAATAGGCTTGCATTAAAAACAATATTCAAGACATAATTCTATATCAAGAAAATTTTAATATTTTCTCATAACTTCTTGATTAAAAGAAGTGGTAAATATGTTCAATAAATTACACTCAGACACCTAATGGAGGCCCAAATTAAATGTTAAGCAGAGCAGCAAATACATTTTTAGATAGAATTTACCCTGCTGGAAAATGAAAGGAGGAGAGGGGTCGGCAGGAAGAGAAGGATGAAGAAAAGGGAGAGGAGAAGGAAGAGGAGAAAGAGGAGGAGGAGGAGGACGAGGTGGAGGAGAACAGTTTGTTTTCTAACCTCAGATTTTATTCATCTCTCCCACCAAACATGACAGTAAATGTTGCCCAAAGAGCAATTTAGTGCTGACTTCTATAATACGACTTCTTACTCCACCTCCTGTTCATGAGCATTAGTATAAATGAATTTAGTGGCACAGGAAACTTTCAAATGCAAGTAAAGTCCTTCTGGATGGAGAACATGGAGCAACAGAAACGGTGTATTAGGGCTGTCTTCCACACTATTTATATTCCTTTATGAACATGCTCTAAGAATCTACTCACATCTTTACAAGTATTATCGAGAGATGAACTGTGGGATTCCACACAGCTGAGGTTAACTGAAGGACAAGCATGACAAGGACACAAGCCAGACAGGAACCATCTATTTCAGATTTTGATACACCCTCAAAGGACTGAAGAGAGTTTGAAGAAAGAGAATTTGAAATGTTACCTTTCCTTTAGCCTTGCTTCCACGTTCTTATTCTCTGAAATAGCTGTGATAAACTCCCAGCCCTGCATTAACATGGAACACTGTCTATGTTTTCAATGTTTTTCACAGACACAATTTCAAAGTTACTACAACAGAAAACATTTCATTCAATTAGTGTTAATTCCATCCAAGTGAGCGATCAAAATGTATTAAAAATATTAGCATAAGAGGAAAAAAGGGACCAGGGAGATAGCTCAGGGGGGCATAAGTGCCTGCCTGGCAAGTGCAAGGTCCTGAGTTTGATCCCTGGTTAAAAGGAAAAAAAAAAAAAAAGAAAAAGAAAAAGAAAAAACTGGAGAGTAAAATTTTATTCAAAAAGTATAATAGACTATTTTGCACATAAAACACCTCCAAGAATAAAAGAAAACAGTTCTGTGATTACTTCTAGATCTACTAAATTGTTCAGAATAGATTGAAAAAATTAAAAATGAATTCTGTGCATTTGACTTGTGCTACTGCCACAGATAATTTTTCACCTCAAGCAGGTGCTCTGCTGAATATGGCAAAAAAGGGAAAAATATTCTTAGAGATTCTGGCATTATCTATGAGGCTAGCAAGTTATAAATTCATTTTTCTATGCATCTTTTCCAAGATTAGACTATAGAACTAAAGGGAGTACGTGTGCGTGCATGCCCCTCTATCGTCAGAATGACCTTCCTCAGCAGTATATCAAGCCACCACAGAGACAGCATCTGTAGCCTTCAGTAGCTTACGGTGTGTAAGCAGCTGCTCCTACTCAGGAATGACTCTAATTCAAAAGGAATGAGGGCAAATGAGAGATGACACACTAGCAATCATTAAGACAAAAGTTCTGGTGTCTGTGAGGCAATTGCAAAAATCCTTTTCTTGTTTTTGTTTGTTTGTTTGTTTGTTTGTTTTCTCAAATAAAAGCTAGATGATTTTTTAGGACCAGGAAGAGAAAAACATCTATAAAACTGGAGACTCGAATTATCATTTATTCCAACAATGTGTTTCCTCTTCTGCCATGCTCATTAGTCATCCGAAGAGGCATACCTGAATTCTCTAAACTGGTGTGCTCTGCTGAGACAGTCAATTTACAATTGAGGACTAGAATTTTGTATCATAGATACTGGATAAGTACATAGATGTGCATAGAATTCCAGGTACAAAATTAAGTTGGGCTACATACAATAGAAAAAAATAAACTTGAGGATGATATAATAGAAAGGTACTCATGGCAGTACAAAAGTAGGTCAAACTGCTCTCAGCCAACACACACACACACACACACACACACACACACACACACACCCTAGTATGTAGCAACTAATGGTGGCTACTGGCTGTTTCTATTCCATACTTTTTCATTTTTATGTACTGAGAACTGAACCCTAGGACTTCTCATTGGACTGCATCCCCAGCCCTTTATTTTTTTATATTGAAACATGGTCTTGATAAGTCACCAACTTGCCCAGACTAAACTTACATTTAAAATTCTCCTACTTCAGCGTCCCAGAGTGCTGTTTAACAAGTGTGCACCACAACATCGGTCTTCGACTCCCTACTTTCTAAATTTCCATGTCACAGATTTATATTTATGAACGTCTGTTACAGCCTGAAGCAAATAAATCTCTCTCCTAGAATGACGGTGGAGGTCATCTCTGCACATATTTTTTCAGATAAATGGTGGAGATAACATTTCTTACAACTCATAGTTCAAAAATCTGAGTTTCAAAAAACGGTATGACTTGCTCAAGATGATAAAGCTAGTGGAGAGACAGGAAGATTTATTTTCTTGCTCAGTATCCTATGTCCATTTTTCACGGTATCTTTCAGAACTTTGACCTCTGCTCCCAGATTATCACACTCCTTTCAAGCCATGTCCTGAATAATTGCAGAGCTCTGAGACCCTTGTCACACTGAGATCAGGGCAATATCCCTGTGGGAGGCCTCCCCATAAGATTATTTGCTGCTATTTACCAGGAGTTTGCTTTCTAAAAGTTATGTTCTTTCACTTTACTGACATTGGTTCATATGATTTTTTCCACTTATCTCAGTCTCCCTGTACCAAAAATGGAGATTTAACTATAAACAAGCATTATAGAACTAACCAGCTATGTACTGTTGACTTACACGTAATTATGATAACAGTTGTTAAATTTTTCAACTTTTCCTTGCAAGCCCTTCTCAATGGTTTGTCTTTCTCCTTTTATAAACTTTTCTTTTGTTCCTAACCTCAGGGATTGCAACCTTTTTCCTTACCCTTTTGTGCACACACTACAAATGCACTGGTATTTTGTGTGAGATATTCCGGTTTGGACCAAGATCCATACTCATGCGTCTAAGACATTTAATTGCGTCTAAGTAATTTAAATAGGTGAATTTTAAAAGGCAAATTTTCACTTAATTGTTTTGTTTGTTTGTTTGTTTTTTCTGGAACTGAGGATTGCACTCAGGTGCTTGTGCTTGCCAGGCAAGCAATTATTCTATTGAGCTATCTCCCCAGCTCCTCACCTAATGTTTTGACCATATATTTCATGTCCCTGTTTTGATACTTGGAATTTGAATATGCTGATTTTTTCCTGACATTTTAGTGCCGAATAAACCTACTGCTGCAGTGATAAGAACTTGAAAATAACTAGTTTACTGTTGAACTGAAAAATGAACCATTAAAGTCTGGCGATATTTTCATTTAAAATAGCCACTAAAAATGTCACTCAGAGTCTTCTTGGAATTGTGGTTGCAGTCACAGAACAGTAGTTGAAAAGGAGAGGGGACAAAAAGGAAAAAGAAACTCCGTGCCCGGTACGCTTCACTTTGGAAAAACCGAGCACGTTGGTGTGCTTCCGCGTGAGTCCAGACTTCCTGCTGAGTCATTTCTCATAGTCCATGGAAGCCTAAGCAGCACCATGGGCACTTGTCAGTCAAAGACTGATTTGGTCTAACAGGGCTCTGCCAAAGAGACATGAGAGTTTCTAATGCAGCAGAAAGGTGACAGTGGTGAATAAATATCGAATCATTTGAGGCTCGTAGGCTTTCTCGCGAGCCTCATCTCACCCGGCGAATGGCAGAACCAGTGTCATTATTTTTTAATTACTTCCCCCATTACACAGGTGTCACCTCTCCGCAAAAATTGGAGATCACAGATTCCACAGCTTCTCTGCTGACAGTCTCATCTTGCAGAAGTATTCCTGTAGTTTAATGCATTTTTAAAATTTCAACTGTTTTCTTTGCTTCCCTTTGAATGAATTACTGATCATTTCCCATTAATTAGCAGTTGGACTCTTAGACTCACTCCCCATGGGCTGGCCTGTACCATCTCTGTAAAAGCTTTCCATTTCTGTGTGTGAGAGAGTTTTATAATGGTTCATTTACTCCCTGATAACATGCTGATTAAAAAGTATCAGAGGCCCATGAAGGCCCAGAGTGAATGTAATCCATGAAAATTATAATTTAAAATAAATGATCTTTTCCTGCCTGCAATATGAAGAAGAATTTGAAGTAATAGACACACACCTACACACAATTTTCATATTGACTTTTGTGGACAGAAAAGATCCAAGAGATTAGTAATGGACTGATGTTAGCATAATTAATATTGAATAATCTCTTATTTATTTATTTACTTATTTATTTTTGTCTTTTCTAGACAGGGTTCAGGCTGGCCTTGAGCTCACTTTTTGTAGCCCAGACTGGTCTCAAACTCACACCGATTCTTCTGCCTCAGCCTCCCAAGTGTTGGGACTACAGGCATGTGCCACCATAGCCCAGGTAAGCTCATTAATTTTTTTAAGAAAAATATGGCATCCCAATTAAATTCAAAAAATGTCAGTTTATTTAATATGAGATTCAAAAGTTAGTGGGTTTTGTCCATTATTTTATAACTATACAACTTTATTAAAAGGACACTCATCTAACCACAAAAGAGAAATCTCACTGACTGAGTGATAAACTCTGTGAGGATGGTAACAGGAATACAGCTGCCCTCACATCAGAAAAAAAAGGCCTTTTTGCTAAATATCCGGTCTGTCAACACTTAGCTCTTAGTCAGGACTGGAACATGTGAATATTTTAGGGAAGCCTATGATTCAACAAAAGGACTAAAATATTAGTGTGAAACAGTCTCACCTCAGCTGAGGAGATGTTCCAAGGAAGAAACAATGCATTCAGCTATTACTCTCAGAAAAGTTTTCACAAAATGCTGCATCTATAATTTATGATTCTGGGGCCAGCGAGATGGCTCAACGGTCTAAACTGCCTGCTTAGGCAACCACAGGCACTGTGATTTGATCCCTGGCACCACATGTTGCACCAGCCCCACCCCCAGGGCAGGCTGAGCCAACCATAATATAAATAAATAAATAAATAAATAAACAAACAAATAAAGTTTATACTTTATGATTCCTTTTAAATGAATATGTTAGAAAAATAAGATATTGTTAAAATATAAGACATAATAAAATTTAACATGCATCAACTAAAATATGGAAAGGAAACATGATTAAACAAAACTCTGCAAACTGAAGAAGAAAGAAAATATGGGGCTGGAGAGATAGTTCAAGATAATAAATGCTTGCCTGGCAAGCACAAGGGCCTGAGTTCAATCCCCTGTTCCACCAAAAAAAAAAAAAAAAAGAAAAATTCAATACTTTTTCAGTCAAGGAGGTGCTTACTATTTAATTACTACTCTAGAATAGGTCAGTACACAAATTTGGAAGGATAAAATTGTGACAGATATGCTTTTAAAGATTTGGAGAGTAGGGCCCTGAAATATCAACTAATCTTCTAAGTAGTTAAAAAAATGTTTTCTCTTATAAAAATATTTTAACCTTTTTATATCCTGTTTTTTTTTCATTCTATCAATTACCAAGAACATTGGAGATTCCTACTATCATTGTAGATGAGTTTAATATTTATAGATCCCCAGTATATACACTAATATACACTAAAACATCTTAATATCTACTTAAAATACAGGCTTTATCTCTCATATTTTTTTAATCTCCATTTGACTTGCCTGCTAATAAGATGATACACACACAACTTTCTTTTGGTTGTTTATATGGCACATATTTATTTACTTTTATATTTTCTAAACCTTTATTTTATACAAATCTTTTGTAAACTGCATATTATTCTTAAAATACAAACAACTCTTGGTTTTTAACTTTTACAACTTAATTAATTTTATGTATATAATGAAGTTTATATCACATGTATTTAAACATGCAATCCAGTGAATTCACGCACCTTCATATTTTTCAGGAGACCATATAATCAAGATGATGAATATTTCTACTATACTCAAAAGTTTTCCTGTGACCTTTTATAATTCCTTTCTATTTTAGCTTGATCCACAGGTAATAACAGAGATTTTCTGTCACTATAAATTAGCTCGGTGTTTCTAAAATTTTACATAAAAGAAATAATGTACTATGTCATTTCATCTGACTTCTTTCATTCAGCATAATGCTTTTGAAATTTATGTTATTAAATGCAGTTGTCACTGTGAGTGGCATTTATTTATGTGTATACTGCAATGTTTTATTCATTCACCTATTGAGAGACATTTGAATTGTTTCCCGTTTGGGGTACTAACAAATAAAGTTCTTATGAGCATTCATGCACAACTGTTTATGTAAGGATGATTCATTTCTCCTAGGGAAATAAGCATGGTGTAGTCCAACAGAAGTTATATGTTTAATATTTTATTAAAATGTAAATGGGAGCATACGCATCCAGCCCTGGAACTCTCGAAAACTGAATCAGGTAGAACCTGAATTTGAGCCCATTCAGATTAACTTAACAACTAAGTAAGACCTTGTCCCAAAGTATAAATTAGTCGGATAATACCACAGTCAATTAGAGGGGAAATTAAATAAAGAAAAATCTGCTGGGTACCACAAGGAATGAAGAAACAAAAGATGCATGCAAAGTTAGATACGGAGAAGTACCTGAAGAAGACATCCCCTAAGTCAGGTCCAGCATCAGGTTCAGAACAGGAAGTGAGAATGCCTCTGGACAGCGCAGGCTTTACCTCCCAGGTCTAGTGAATTCGCCATCTCAGAGGGGGACCTAACATCCTGAGGGCCAGCACTGCAGACAGCCTTCTAACCTACTCTTGCTGACTGCTGGAAGAGAGAGCCCAGTTAGCAAGAAATTCACAGGTTAGGGCACCAGAGAAACCAAAAGCCAAGGACTCGCTTAGAGGACAAAGACCGAACTACTCCCACACCCTTGGGTAAGTCCAGAAGAAGAGCATGGCACAGATTGAGTTCTTAGACCTGGCCTGACAGACAGCCCTCCCTGTCAGAGAAAGAACTGAAAGAGATAAGCACCTCTGACTATGGCCCCAAAAGTATGGAATGAAAAGGCAAATTTTGGAAGGCATCACACAGACACTACTCATAAGGGATTGGAATAGCAATTTTAACCAGCTGATTTTAGAGCCATCCATGGCATCAGTTATGGGAATCCTCCTCTATATGTGTAGTCTATATTGTTATTATTCATGCATATTTCACACCATTGCCTTCCATTTCTGGGTTAAGACTAAGATAAAGTGAGACCTGTTATCTATTAAGGTCAGTTAAGTTTTTCCAGTCATACTGGCCTTCATCTCTTGTTAAAGTTCATTTATTCTTGTCTATACAGTGCTGCGCCCCAAGCAAGCACACAGATAAAACACAGGATAAAGGTACCAGACTCTGTCTGCTGCGAAGAGCCAACAGACAAACCTCCTTACTAAAGACTTCCATTCACTGCCCCTAACAAGCACTCTAGTCACCTTAAAGAAAACAAATTTGTTGTCATTCATTTATCCAACAGAAGTTGGATAGTCATCTGGGGGGCGGGGGCATGTAGAAAAGGTGATGATGCAGGTAGGGAAAAGATAGGATAAACTTGTTGAGCTTAGAGAACCTTATTAAAAACAGTTTTTACTTCTACCACTCAAAGCAGTTTCTGCCCTCACAGGTTGACTCTGCAGATGGGGTAATCAGAAAGACAAAGAAGGGAGTAGCCAGCTAGACTCAGTAGAGGAGTCAGGTAACACAACTACCAGGAAAGCCTGCTCCCCTCACCCACCAGGCAAACGCAAGAGTGATGAGGCAGCCACCTAAGGAGTCTTACTTAATATGTAAGATACACAAGTCCACACACGACTGCACATGTGCACATATATGTATATTCTCATTTTAACATTAGCATAGCATTATTATACCAGATACACACATACTCATGTCCCCTTTATTTAATCATTCAGTAAGCTGCCTTCCTGACAGGTCCTTCCCCTTCACACATTCTTTTTTTTTTTTTTTAAGAATTTTTTATTTTATTTGTTAATTTTTTTCTTGTTTCAGAACTTTTATTTGTTTATTCACTCATTTTTATGGCCAGCTCAACACACATTCTTTACAAAGGGACAGAAAGCAACTGAGTATCCAGAACAGTGGTGGCACATGGCACTCTGTCCACCCCTGAACACAGCACCTCTATTTCAAGGATGTATTGATGAGATCAAGTACTTGAGGGAGGAAATCTTTGCCTGACATCCAGGGGAAAGATAATTGCTGTACTGCTTGTCTTTGGAGCAAGGGACAAAATCCATTTCATTTCTACCTATAGGGGATAAATTATTATTATAGTGCCACAGAGATTGTGTTTGGCTTCATGTAGTTGTTAAATAAATTACGGATTGGAGACACACATAGCTATCTTTGCTTTCATAAGGATGCTGCAATTACTTTCTTCTCTGTATGCATTACTTTTTGTGCTGTTGGCCAGCACTTACTGGGTTGTATGTCAAATGCAATGAAAATTATTGCATTATAAGACAAGTGTTTATTGCTAGGTAACATGGAGCCCCAAAATTTTATCAACATAGAATAATTTGCATCTATTATCTCTTGTAGATTATTTATTCAGGTGGTTCTGGCTCTCAACCTTTCCTAAGGTTATGGGAAACCTCCAATCCAGAGCAACTGTTGTCTGAAGTCTGGAGCATATTTTCACGTACAGAGCTGGCAGGATCTGATACAATCCGCAATGACTATTAAAGAGCTGTTCATGTTCCCATATTATACATAAAGATACTGGGTCACAAAAAGGAATTCAGTCCGTAGCTAACTACACAGTAGTTTTAACTGCTATAATTTTTGATTAGAAAAGAAAATTTGGGGGACACCCACTCGGGACCCCTACCTCCTGTCACTCTCCTGGACAGGAGCTTGCTTTCTCTCAATAAATATGTTCTGCTCATTAAAAAAAAGAGAGAGAGAGAAGAAAATTTAGGGGAGGAATGTTTATGTCTGTAGGATTTTTTTTTAGAGAAAAGAAAATATGAATTTACTTAGGCTGAAGAGGCAGCACAGTGGCAGAGTACTTGCTAAGCACGTTCCACAGGCTTGATCACTAGCACTTCGAGAAGCAAGCAAAGAGGTCTAAACTTACTTGAAACCAAGCTTCCTCGTCCATCTTAAAATTTAATGTGGATATTATTAGTTTCTAATGCTCACATGTATTCATTTTATTTCAATTTCACACATTAGGTATTCTGGGTCAGACTGTTTGCTTCGGTCACTGCTCCTGGGACCCAAGTCAATTATTTATCTTGCAAAAGTAGTTGCCCTGGCCATAGGTAAGAAAAGAAAAAAAAAAAAAAAAAAAGAGAGAGAGAGAGAGAGAGAGAGATTTTATAAGCAAAAACAAAACAGCAGGAGATGTCTTTCCTGTTATCCCCATGAGTCTCCTTCCTTACTCAGGCCCTTGAGCATAAAATAATATCTTCTGGAAGCCAGAAACTCTGTCCAAGTTTTTGGAGACTTTTTTTTTTTTTTTTTTTTTTTTTTTTTTTTTTTTTTTTTTTTTTTTTTTTTTTTTTTTTTTTTTTTTTTTTTTTTTTTTTTTTTTTTTTTTTTTTTTTTTTTTTTTTTTTTTTTTTTTTTTTTTTTTTTTTTTTTTTTTTTTTTTTTTTTTTTTTTTTTTTTTTTTTT
>PVJA010047434.1:0-14648 GCA_004027025.1 Myocastor coypus
GAAGAAGAAGAAGACGAAGACGAAGACCGAAAAGGGTGAAGTTGTAACAGATCCTGTAGAAATCCAGATCATCATTGAAATAAGTATCTATTTCAAGACCTATACTCAAGTAAGATGGAAAACACAGAAGAAACAGACAGACCTATATACACATGAATTACCAAAACTGAACCAAGGAGATACAAAAATTTGAAATAACCAAGTATTAGTCAATGAAATGAAAATGTAACTAGAAACCTTCTGACAAAGAAAAGCTCAGATTCACACTGATGGATTCAATGCTGACATCTATAAGATATTTGGAGAAGATCTAATTTCACTACCCCTCATTCATGAAATTGAAAGGAAAGCAATACTCACGAAGTTATCCTGGAAGCACATATTATACTGACACCAAAACCAGGGAAGGATCTAACTAAAAGAGAACTGCAGGCCAATTGTTCCAATGAACATGCACCCAAAAATCCTCAATAATATACTGGCAAACAGAATGCAGTAAGTCATCAAGAGGATTATACACATGACCAAATAAAATTCATCCCAGGGATGCAGAGATGGTTCAACATATACAAATCAATAAGTAGAATGCATCATATAGGCAGAACCAAAGACAAAAACCATAGGATCATCTCAATAGATACATAAATGCCAGGCACGTTATCATACCTGTGAGGCCTATAACCTCAGCACTTGGGAGTCTGAGGTAGGAAGATCACTGCAAGATAAAAGCCAGCCAGGGCACCATAGTGAGTTCAAGATCAGTCTGAACTGCACATCTAGACCTTGTATCAGGAAACAGAAACAATCAGTAGACACAGAAGCATTTGACAAAATCTAACACCCATTCATGATAAAAGTCCTACAAAAATTGGAAAATGATCTTTATGTCAATGTGATAAAAGCCATCTGTGACAAACCAATAAATGACATTATATTAGTTAAAAACAGAAAACTGCTGGGCATGATGGTGCACACCTATAAAACCAGCACTTGGGAGGCTGAGGCAGGAGGATCAGTGCGAGTTCTAAACCAGCCTGGGCTACAAAAGTGAGCTCAAAGCCAGCCTGAACTGCACAGTGAGACCCTGTCTCAAAAAGCCAAAAAAAACAAAAAACAAAAACAAAAAAAAACAGAAAACTTTCACTATAAAATCAGAAACTAAGATAAGGTTGTCTACTATCATCTCTCCTATTATATATAGTTCTGGAAACATTAGTCAGAGCAACTGGAGAAGAGGAAAAAAATAAAAGAAAAAAGATAGGACAGGAAGAAGTTAAATTATCGTTATTTTCCAATGACAAGGTATTTTACATTAGAAGACCTCAGAAACTCCACCAAAAGACATCTAGCTTTAATAACCAAATTCAGTAGTGTAGCTGGATACGAAGTCAGCAGTCAAAAATTAGTAACATTCCTGTGCACAAGAAAAAAAACTCACAGAGAGACAAATTAAGATAACAGCAGCTTTGACAATGAAATAAAAAAATGAAATACTTAAAAATCAATGTAAAGAGATAAAAGAGCTTTACATTGAAAACAACAGTATTCTGATAAAAGAGATCCAAGATGATATAAAAAATGGAGATGTGGGCATTATTCTTGCACAAAAGTATGAATATAGTGAAAATTATTATACTCCTAAAATTGTTATACATTCCCCACCAAAATGCCAGTAATTGAGGGCCAGGGAGATAGCTCAGTAGAATAAGTGTTTGCCTGGTAAGTACAAGGCCCTGAGTTCAATCCCCAGTACTGCCAAAAAAAAAAAAAAAAAAAAAAAAAAAAAAAAAAAAAAAAAAAAAAAAAAAAAAAAAAAAAAAAAAAAAAAAAAAAAAAAAAAAATCCCATAATATACTTCATAGAATCAGAGAAAGCAATCCTAAAATTTATTTGAAATAAGAAAAGACCTAGCACAGCAAAAGCAATTCTAGGCAACAAAGGCAAACCAAGGGGCATCACAATCCCTGAGTTGAAATAATACAACAGTGTAGACTGGTGCACCCACTGTGGAAGTCAGTGTGGAGACTGCTCAGAACACTAAAACTAAAGCTTCCATTTTCCCAGTTATTCCCCATCTTGGTAACTCCCACCCAAATTAAAAACATTGTACCACAGAGTTATAAGCACACCCATGTTCATAGCAGCACGGTTTGTAACAGCTGTGTCTTGGAAATACCTCAAAGGGCCATCCATCAATGAATAAAAAGAATGATTTTTTAGTACAGTGAAGTACTACTCTGCCACAAAAAAGTACAAATGTGAAACATTTCTGGGTAAATTGATGTACCATGAGACCATACTTTTTCTCAATGTATTTAGTACAGGGTTTACAGGGTCTCGCTATGTAGGTTGGACTCATGGTGATCCTACTGTTTTCAGCCTCCCAAGTGCTGGGATTACAGGTGCACACCACCACAGCCAGCCTCAATCGCCATCTCAGCATGCTCCAGGGGCAGGGCCAACACTGCTTGTGGTGTTAGGACTGAGCCCTGGTCCCTGCACTCTGTCTAAGCAGGCACTTTAGTCCACCGAGCCATCTGGCTGGCCCAAGACCATACTCTTAAATGAAATAAATCAGCCACACATATCCAAATATCACAATTTTTCTCTCATGTTAGAAATGGAAAGTGTAAATAAGAATCAAAATGTGTGCAAGATACTATGAAATAGGAAGAAAATATTCAGATGGAAGAACTTGGGGAGGGTAGGAAAAGAAGAAAAAGAGAAAGGAAATGAACTTTTTGTAAATAAGGAGGGAAGGGCAATGGAAAGAGGCAAGGGGAACAGGAAAAAGAGAAGACTCATCTAAAATGTACCAATTAAATTAATTAATTTTAAAAGAAAAGAAAATAGACTGCACAATGTTGTGATATATAAAGAGAAACTCTTCTGCCCTTCTAAATTCTATTAAATGTCAAATCAAAGATGTAGGTCATGTCAGTAAAGAACTTGTATTATTTAATGATTGTTGCCATCTAATCAAGCAACACTTGATTGTAAGTAATATAATTTCCCATCTTTTAATCATTATAATACAAAGTTCATGAAACAAAAAATCCTCATATGTCAGAAAAATATACTACAGAGCACAATTTTAAGATAAACTATTTAATGAGGTGTTTTTACACATTTTTTTTTTTTTTTTCTGTTTGATTTTCCAAAGGGCTAAGGAAAACCTGATTCTGTTTTACAGTTCCAATTAGTATGACAGGGCAAACAAATGACAAATGAGAGCATACCTGAAGGTCAAATGCACACTTCTGATAATGAACACAGGTTTTCTGAGAATAGATTTATTCCTAAAAACAAAAGTTGGTGATAAAGGTATAATGGGGTGGCCTTTAGGTGGGCTTTGGCACAAGGAATGAGCCAGGTGGGACAGGAGAAAGGGCAAGAGAACAGTGGGGGTGGGGTGCTGGGGCTGGGGTGCCTTGGCCTGTTTTGGGTGACAACTACACAACGTGGTGTGGGTAAGCTCCCGCTTCTTCCAGGAGCGTAGTCTGTGGGCCTGTTAGGTAGCGAAGCACCCCAACTGCCCTTGTTATTTCACCAGTGTTAAGTTTAATCATTCACATCCCTGAAGAGTGGGTGCTGGCTAACCTGACCCCTGAATTACATGTATGATAGCTGAGCAAAGTCTGGAAGCTCCCAGGGACCTAAAGCTACACAGAAGCTTCTTTTCATTAAAATAGACTTCTCCATTGCTTCATTCCACGAACAGTAATCAACACAAGCACCGTCCCACAGTTGTAAAAGTAACATTTCAGTCACTAAAATGTTACTAAACATTCTTACCAGAATTATACTGGCTATCTTAAGTGCTTTCATAAGAGAACTTTGTTCATTTCATTTTTAGACAAGTTATTACTGATTTACCTATTCAGTCAATCTGTTTCTTTGTTGTTTTTCACAGTACTTTTCTTTAAAAAAAAAAAAAAAACTATTTATGTATTTATTTATGTTATGGCTGGCTGGCTCAGCCTGCCCTGTGTGTGGGACTGGCACAGCATGTGGTGCCAAGGATTGAACCACAGTCCCTGCAGTTGCCTAAGCTTGCCTAAGCAGGTGCTCTAGACTGCTGAGCCATCTCGCTGGTCCCAGGTACATTTCTTTACAACTATTCTCTTTTTTTTTTTTTGTGGGACCAGGATCCAAACTCACAACCTTGCACTTGCCAGGCAGGCACTTGTGCCACAGGGCTATCTCCCCAGACAGGTACTTTTCTTCATGAAGTGGTGTTTTGTTTTGTTGAGACAGGGCTCATGGTCTAGGCTGTGTTTTAATTTATGCTCCTCCTGCCTTGGCCTCTCAAGTGCTGGGATTACAGGTGTGTCCCAGCACTCCTGGACAATGCCTGTCTCCTGCAGTCAGATTCTATTTTCTGTCTCAGCCAGTGTAGGAGCAGCTCATCATCCCTCTCCCACCCTCACCTGCATCTGTCTGTCTCAAACTGAACTATTTTTTTTTTCTTGTGTTTTTAGGGAAGGGTCTACCAGGTGTTCAGGGTCTCACTACTAGATCAGACTTGTAGTGATCCGCCTGTTTACAGGCTCCCAACAGCTGGGATTACAGGTGCATGCCACCACACCCAGCCTAATGCAGTAAATCTGTTTTCCTGTGCTAGATTTATAAATAAATTAATTAATTAATTAATAGAGCTGGGCATGGTGGCGCACACCTGTAATTCCAGCACTCGGGAGGCTGAGACAGGAGGATCAGTGTGGGTTCGAGACCAGCCTGGGCCACAGAAGTGAGCTCAAGGCCAGCCTGAACTGCATAGTGAGACCCTGTCTCAAAAAGATAATAAATAAATAAATAAATAAATAAATAAATAAATAAATAAATAAATAAAACGAACTGCTCCCAGTTGGATTGAGGCCAAGGAAAGCAACACCTGATAGCCATAGAAGACGATCACTGTCATGAGAACGTTTTCAATTTTCCTATGGATTGTCCATAGATATCGTATGATCTTTCTTGTAAGCACCCCATGTGGCCACCTTTTCAAGTCTGTAATGGTGCACACATAGCTGTGTGAAGGGAGTCAAAGTAGAGGACTGAACCTAAGAGGTGAGACTAGGGAGGATTTAAGTGCTGTGACAAAATTCTATCATCATGAGACAAATGAATTTTTACCTCTCGAAAAATCCACTCTTTTTTACTCAGTATCATTAAATTGACAGACATATCCCTTACTGCTTTCAGTCTTCTCTTAAATGGCCCTCCACATCAGAAAGAGCACAGAGAATAAGATTAAATCATTTTACTGGGGCGGGGAGATAGCTCAGTTGTCTTAAGTGCCTGCCTAGGACTTAGGTTTGATCCCAGGCACCACATGCCATGCTTCTAAAATCACTCCCACAAGTTTAGCTTTCACACTTTGTTTATATCACTTTCTTTTATATCACTTTCTTTTGCTACGTTATGCCACTATCTCTACTCATTGTAATTTGTTACTCCTCTAAAGGTAAATCCAACTGCTATATACTCCATGATTTTTTTTAAACGTATTTGGTTCTTACACGGTCTCACTATGCAGCTCAGACTCATGCTAGTGATCCTCCTGCATTCAGCTTCCCCAGCGCTGTGATTACAGGCATATACTGCCATGCACAGACTCTGTGGCTGGCTCAGCCTGCCCTAGGGGTGGGGCTGGCACAGCATGTGGTACTGGGGCTTGAACCATGGTCCCTGCAGTTGCCTAAGCTAACCTAAGCAACCACTTTAGACCACTGAGCCATCACGCCAGCCCAGCACATCTTTACTATTATGTGACCATCACTACCATCCATTTTCAGGATATTTTTCACCATCCCTAATAGCAACTTACATTTGTTAAATGTTGATTCTCCATTTTGCCCTCTCTCCTGCCCTAGAAAACGCCATTCTATTTTCTAATTCTTTGAATTTAACTGCTCAAAGTAGCTCATATAAGTAAAGTCATTAAAATATTTACCCTATTGTGTCTGGGTAAAATCACTAAAATATTTACCCTATTGTGTCTGGCTTCTTCAACCTAACATTTGGAAATTTATCTTTGTTGTAGTAGGCACCAGAACTTTTTCTTTTAAAGTTAAAAAATATGCTATAAATAGCTGGGCGTGGTGGCGCACGCCTGTAATTCCAGCACTTGGGAGGCTGAGGCAGGAGGATCAGTGCGAGTTCGAGACCAGCCTGGGCTACAAAAATGAACTCAAGGCCAGCCTGAACTGCATAACAAGACCCTGTCTCAAAAAGACAAAAAAAAAAAAAAAAAAAAAAAAAAAAAAAGCTATAATATGTTCCTACTACATTTGTTTACACATTCATTCATTGGTGGACACTTGGATTACATTCACTTTTTGGCTATTGTATATAAAATAGTTATTAAAATGGATATATATATATATATATATATATATATATATATATATATATTCAAGTCCCTAATTTAATTATTTTGGGTATATTCCCAGTAGTGCGATTATTAGATTATATGCCAATTCTATTTTTTAATTTTTTGAGGAGTATCATACCACTTTCTGCAGTGGTTGTACACGTTTACATTACCACCAGCAGCACAAAGGGTATCCAGTTTGTCCACATCTTCACTAACATTTGTCATTTTCTCTTTTTTAAATATTGCAATCCTCATGGTAGGGATTTGAGACAATATTCCAGTCTCTTAGTTCTGACTTGTTTTCCCCTAGTGACAGTGATATCCCTGGTGACACTGAACATCTTTTCATGTGCTTTTAGGCTGTTTATACATTGTCAGAGAAATATCCATCCAGATCTTCTGCTCATTTGTAAAGTTGTTATCTTGTTATGGAATTGAATGACTTCTTTATGTATTCTAAATATAAGCCCCTTATCAGATATACAATTTTTAAGCAGTTATGCCACTCTGCAATTCTCTTTTTCACTCTGTTAGTAGTCTCTTAATCAGGAATTATCTTTTGTGTCCCTCATAGAATCTGTTTCAGTGTCTCCAAATGGTATCTGATTCATATTCATATATGAAATTTAATTGAAGGGCTGGCCAGATAGCTCAGTTTTGGCAGATCAGGGTTTGATCCCCCCCTACACATGTTGTGCCAGCCCCACCCCCAGGTACTCTGAGATGACAAAAGAGACTGGGTGTGTTGGTACACACCTCTAATCCCAGTACTTGGGACACTGAAAACAGGAGGATCACTCCAAGTCCCATCTGTTTAGTGAAACCCTGTAGACCCTATACTAAATATTTTTGTTTGTTTTCTTTTCTTTTTATTTTTAAATTATTTTTCATAAGAAATAACAATGTGACAGTTGCAAAACACGTTTGTAGTAAATCCCAATATTTGATACAATGCATATTGTTGTCCTCCTAGTAGTTTTACAGAGTACAGGATGTAGATGTGATAATTTTTCTAATCATTATTGGTACAAAAAAATTGTTTTCATTGGGCGGGGCATGGTGCTACATGTCTGTAATCCCAGCACTTGGGAAGCTGAGACAGGAGGATCAATGTGAGTTTGAGAACAGTCTGGGCTACAAAAGTGAGCTCAAGGCCAACTTAATTGCATAGCGAGACACCTGTTTCAAAAAGACAAAAAAAAAAAAAGAAAAAAGAAGTTCTCATTAAACTGAGAGAAAGTAGCTGTATACATAATCCAATGTTCCATAAGCGCAGTGGGTTATTGGCAAAACTGTCAATGTTGGAAGCTATTGATTTAAGCCTTTCTTTTACAGCTCAGTATACTAATCTACCTTTAGGTTTTGTGCCTCATCATTAAACTTTTCTGCTGGGTGGTTAAGGGCAAGTTAAAGCAAGACCTGTCTAAAAAACATGGAACTTTTATATCTCCCAAGATCAGTCAAATACCCTCAGGATTTCCTTTGAAGCCATGTACAGTGCTTTGTAGAACTGTTGTCAGTGTCAGCCATCTGGATGAGTCACAATCATTGCTTGATCAGTGAGGATTCAGGACATAAGAGAACCTGTGCTGTAACATCCTGTACCTTAGGGGCTCCCCAAATTTTCTGTTCAAGGAGATTATGGGATATAGAGGAAAGGGATTGAAGATATATAGTGTGCCTAAGGAGAGTCATCCAGAAAGAAAACATTCTCTCAGGCTTTCATAAAGAACCTATACTAAATATAAATAAATAAATAAATAAATAAATAAATAAATAAATTTAATTGAATTCTTAAATTATGTTTGATGATTTACTACTGCACTTAAATTCATGATAAGATCTGCCTAAATATAAGTTAACTTTTTTTGAAAATGATCAGTTACTTGTTCAGAAGAATGGAGGCATTGCAAATATAACTATTTTCAGGCTACAGCTTTGTTAGAAGATACAAAGGAAGATACAAAACACACACTGGCAACTCCCTGTCCATGTCCCTAAATGTAAAATCTAGACACTTCTGTGAAGATGCACTGAATATTACTTGCTATCATGTGGGAAGATGGTAATGCAAAATTACTTGTGGAACAATCAATGAATACTTATACTACTGAGTTTGGCATTTGGCTAGGAATTGTACCATAATCAAAGATGGATGGGAAATAGTAAATCTAGAAGAACTAAACATTTGAAAGACATAGGGATGGTTATAAAAAATTCAAAATGTGCGTAATATAGGATTCCTTTTGGTCTTACTATAATCAAATTTGTTACTGAGATGACAGCAACAAATGACTAAGGCTAGCAAACTCTTGTAGGATGATAAGAACAAAGGGTTAGTACATTGCTTATTATTTCTGACCCATATTACTTAGCTAATTTACAGTTCAACAAAGCTAATAAGAATAACAATAAAGCCGGGTGTGGTGGCTCACGCTTGTAATCCCAGCACTTGGAAGGCTGAGGCAGGAGGATCGGTGCAAGTTCGAGACTAGCCTGGGCTACAAAAGTGAGCTCAATGCCAGCCTCAACTGCATAGTGAGACCCTGTCTCAAAAAAACAAAAAAAAAAAAGAATAACAATAATGATTCTGTTCCAGTCATATTGAGAAAAACTGACCTTTTCGTTCTTTGATTTGTTATTTTTAGTCCAAGAACTATCACCACTTATCACTAGGCCATGAACTCACATAGATGTGTACTGCTGTAACCATGCCTCCTCTCTAGAAAAGCTGAGTGGAAACTCTGATTGTTCTGATTGGTTCACATTTGAAAGCATTACATAAAACTTTGAGTAACTAGCATAGCGTCCCAACAAAGAGTGTGTTGATTGTTTTTTAACATTAAAAGGTCAAAGAAAAGAAAGTCATTTGGAAGGCATATGAGATTGACTTCCTGGGGTTATTTTTATTCTGAATTATAAAGGAATTTCAGCATCATGAGTCAAGCCCTTAGCATTTTGGGTTCAAAACATTGCTACTGAGTAGTTGTTGTTCATTGACAGTGCTGCCACTGGATTAACACAGTAAGAGTTAATCACGGTACATTCACACACATATGTACGTGTACTTATGGGATACATGTGGGTAAGTTAATGAGAGTCACAGTCAGCCTTTAATTTTTCTCCCCACTTACTCACTCTCTGACTTCCTGATGAATGACCCATTTGAAGTGAACTATTTTTGCCCTTTCAGATATACACAGCTTATATATTTTCTGATCACCTATTCCTAATGGTGGAAGCGATTTATTTGATTATCTACATTAAGTGAAATGAAACACCAGTAAAGTCAGTCCTTCTGAGCTAAATATAAAATGTGATAGATGCTTCTGTAATTCAATCTATGGTTTTATGCTTCTGTATTTTTTAATGTTTCTGTATTCTTAAACAGAATTTGAACATTCTTTGTCCTACATTTTTTTTTAATTTGAGCTTGGCATTGGAAATCATACAACATTGTATACAAAGCCTAAAATGAACATGTTAAGTTTGTGGCTGGCCAGATAGCTCAGTGGACTAAAGTGTCTGCTTAGGCAGAGCACAGATGCTGGTTAGATCCCTGGCTGCTGTGCCAGCCTTGCCCAAGAAGCGCACTGAGACAGCGATTGAGACTGAGCATAGTGTCATGTGCCTGTAATCTTAGCACTTTGGGAAGCTGAAAACAGGAGAATCACTACAAGTCTGCTCTACATAGTGAGACACTGTAGGCCCTGCAGACCCTGTCCTGAATACTGAAAAAAGGAACAAAAGAAAGAGAAAATGGCAAGTTCATGTGTTGATTTTCAGAGATGCATCAGAACTCATATAATTTTTGAAAAGAAACCTGAGAGGGTTGTTGTTCTGTTTTTCTGATTTTACAAAAATGGAAAGAAACAAGAGTTTATGGGCCTGAGGGGCTGACATAGCATCCTGTCACATAGCCCACTAATGGCAACCCAAGGGTGAGAGCTCAGGAGCCAAGGAGTATTTTGCTTAGGTGGGCTTCTCCCTACTGTGTGTCCTCCTCTTTCAGTACTCCTCTTGATGAACACTATATTAACCACTCAGCCAGGTGTGGTGGCTCACACCTGTAATCCCAGCACTCAGGAATCTGAGGCAGGAGGATTGGTGTGAGTTTGAGACCAGCCTGGGCTACAAAAGGGAGCTCAAGGCCAGCCTCAACTGCATAGCGAGACCCTGTTTCAAGAAGACAAAAATATATATATATATATATATATATATATATATATATATATATATATATTAACCACTCATTTTTTCACTACAATAAACAATGTCTAGTGACAGAAGCAAGAATTTGCTTCTTTATTGAATATTGGAATTTTCCTTATCCTAACCTTTATAATAAAAAGAGTGGCTTAACACAGTACATTTTTGTAAAGTAGGAAATTGCTATCTAGCATGACATCTTTAATGGCATCAGTCTAGACTTCATAACATCAACATCTGTATACAGAGATTCAAGGAAGCCATACTTTCTTGTCCACTTTTCCAAAAGAACTTAGTGTTTCATGGATTTTTAACCAAACTAGATATGGAAAGGGAAAAACGTGCTGACCTTTTGCATAGCATGTATGCCATCAAATACTCCTGAGGGTAAAAATAGGTAAGACTTTGATAGAACTACATAATTTTCTATTTCTGCTTAGATCATAGAGGAATTGACATGGAAGAAAGCTAAACTCTCCTATTGAGAGAGCAAACTGAAAAGTTCTGGTGCTGTAGTTTTGTCAGTGTATTTAGAAATGAAGTGAATTAACTCTGAACTTCAAGACATTTAGGTGAAAATAATTGTGTCTTCAAAATTATTTTCATTATAAAGAAAATATATAAAATATAAGCAGAAAATATTCAAGAAAGATCATTTTGTTCTGCATATGAATGCTACAGGAAGATAAGAAAATATACTAGATTATCACTGAATTATAATGAAATATAGAATATTTTTAAAATGTACATTAATTTGAGGTTAATTGTATTGTGAAAACCACTTCCTCACTTCCTAAATTCAGCTAAGAATAAAATGTGACAAAATTCAAATTCAGGTAATTTTACTAGGCTTTTCCCATTATAAAAGGTTTATTTCTGCTCCTTTAAATCTGCACTTTTTGGCCGGGCGTGGTGGCTCACGCCTGTAATCCCAGCACTCAGGAGGCTAAGGCAGGAGGATTGGTGCGAGTTCGAGACCAGCCTGGGCTACAAAAGGGAGCTCAAGGCCAGCCTCAACTGCATAGTGAGACCCTGTCTCAAAAAGACAAAAAAAATCTGCACTTTTTGGGGCTGGGGAGATAGCTCCGAGGCACAAGTGCCTGCTGAGCAAGTGCAAGGTCATGAGTTCGAACCCTGGTCCCACAAAAAAAAAAAAAAAAAAAAAAACTGCACTTTAAAAATCATTATTTCCTTTTCCCCAAGCCCCATTCATAATGGAGAAAGGTACAAAAACTCAAGAAAATATTCCATAAATAACAAAATTAATTCATACTTCCAGGAAGGTTGAAGGTGGGAAATATAGCTATTTATAGTAGATTAACATGAGGGGCTGGTGAGATAGCTCAGTGGTCTAAAGCACCTGCTTAGGCAGGCTTAGGCAAGTACAGAGACCACAATTCAATCCCCAGCACCACATGCTGTGCCAGCCCCTCCCCCAGGGCGGGCTAAGCCTGCCACAATATAAATAAATAAAGTTTTTTTTAAAAAAACTAAAGAAGCTGGGCGTGGCGGTGCATGCCTGTAATCCCAGCACTCAGGAGGCTGAGGCAAGAGGATCACTGCAAGTTCAAGACCAGCTTGGGCTACCAAAGTGAGCTCAAGGCCAGCCTGAACTGCATAACAACACCCTGGCTCAAAAAGAGATAAATAAATAAATAAATAAAAATGAAAGAGCTGTCATAACGATTGACAGCTATAGGCACTAGGACCTGTTCTAAGTGCTTGATACTTATGACCTTATTTAATGTTTCCAACTGTTATATAAGGTAGGAAAAATTATTATGTCACATATTAGTCAACTTTTTGTTGATGAAAGAAAAATACCTAAGATGCATAATTTAAAGGAGTAAAAGGTTATTTTGACTTAGAGTTTCAGACCAGGTCAGCCAGCTTCATGGCAGAAACATCACATCCACGGGGTTTATCAGATGAAAGCCTGGCAGTAGCCACAAAGCTAACAGTGAGAAAGAGAACCAGAGAGAAAGCAGGTGTTGGGGATAGCACATGCCTTTCAAGAGCATGCCACTAGTGATGAAATTTCTCCACGTGGGTGCACCTGCTAATAGCCCATGTAGCAAGGAACTCATTGGTGAATTAATTTGATGATGAGGTTAGCACTCCATGAACTAATCACTTTCCCAAAGCCCACTCCTGACCTCATGAGTTTCTGGGGGGCAGTGTCAATCCCAACCACAATATAAACATTTTACAGATAAAAAAACAAACAAACAAACAAACAACATCAAGAAGCTATGTGTTGTTCTAGCAAGTGGCAGAGCTCATTTGGAAAATATTTTGGATAAAGCCAAGGACACAAGAATAATATGCATACCTATTTTGTCATGTAGCTTATATGCACTTCTACTACTTTGAGTTAATATGATAATTTACCTTTTGAATGTAAAATTGAAAGTACATAGAGATATTTTAAAGTTTTTAAAATGGGCTATTTCTTGAATAATTTAACAAGTATTTCCTGAGAAACTTCCATGTGTGCCCAGCATAGTATCCCCAGCCTGTTAATGACAAACTCTCAAAGTAAAGGAATTATCTTCAAAGTAAACCTTTCCTGAAATATATATAATTCACATACATATATATAAACATATGCAAATATTTTTCAAATACAAAGAAAGTGAGCTTTCAAATACTTCTTTGTATGCAAACCTAAAATAAATTCAGCTGATTAAAAGTCAAATGCATTCTCAAGTGGATTTTTGTCTGCCTTGAGCTATGAGACCTGTTTCCGTACCATTAACTTTGCTCAGGATGGATGAATAAGTATCCATTAGAAAATTTTCTTAAGCATACAGGCTTTTCTTGGAGTGGCCTTTATTTTTTCGGCCAGCTAATGTCAAGTGCATTGAAATGGAATAAAGATGGTGATTTTTCAAGTTACTTGAAGGAGAAAATCTCCCTCAGAGGAAAAGGATGCTTTTTCACTGCCAAAGACCAAATCTAATTTGTCCATTGAAGATCAGAAGCAGGTAGGGTTTCATCTGTGTCAGCAGAAAAAGAAAGCCACGAGGCACCTGCTAAATGTCTTGGTGCATCCAGAAGCTGATGGAAGTGGCAGAAAGTACTTCTGACTTGAGGTCTGGAATGCCTAATGAGACTCTGTGGAAATATAAATATGACCTCTTTCTAAGGTTATGAGATAAAATGCAGAACAATGTAAACAAAAATGTACTGTAGGGCCGGGGAGATAGCTCGGGGGAACAAGTGCCTGCCTGGCAAGTGCAAGGTCCTGAGTTTGATCCCCAGTTCCAAAAAATAAATGAATGAATGAATGAATGAATAAAGAAAGAAAGAAAGAAAGAAAGAAAGAAAGAAAGTACTGTGACTATTTAGAATAAAAGATTAATTGTTGTTTACCTGAAATTCCAATTAAACTTCACACCCTGTGTTTATATCTGCTATACCTGGCACCCCTAATTGCTTCTCAAGTGTGCAAAACATCCCATCCAAAAACTACTGGAGGCTCTCATGATTTGGGCAGAAATTCCAGAAGGAATGCAGTGATCAGATGAGTGGCAACAGAATCTCAAACCACAAATACTGCGAGGGAAAGGAGGGCTACGGCTATGGTTTAAATGGCCCCATCAAAATTCACATTTGAGGGCCATCCAGATAGCTCAGTGGATTAAAGAGCTTACTTAGGCAGATGTAGGGCCTGGGGGCTTGATCCCTGTCCTACCATGCCAGCCCCACCTCCGAGGCTCACTGAGACAGCGATTGAGACTGGGCGTGGTGACGCATCCCTGTAATCCCCGTGCATGGGAGGCTGAAAACAGGAGGATCAGTACAAGTCAGATCTGTGTGGTGAGACCTGCCAGACCCTGTACTAAATACATGCTTGAATTTATTTATTTTTTTTTCAATTCTTTTATTGTTTAAATTTAACAATGGTTATATTACATATTTTCATCATCGGATCAGTTTAGATTAATACATATAGGTATATAAGATTGATCAAACAACTAAACATTAACCTTTCTAAATCCACATTACTTTTTTTTTTTTCTTTTCCCCCTTTTTTTCTTTGAAAGTTGACATATTG
>PVJA010047435.1:0-14642 GCA_004027025.1 Myocastor coypus
GGAGGAGGGGGAGGAGGGACGCGCTCCTCACAGTGCAATTGGGATTTCCGGACCTGACCTCAGCGTCCAACTTTCAGGCTACACCAGGGCCAATAATATTTCTCAGTGCCTGGCACAAAATCTGAGGTAACTGTAAATGCTAGTGACACAATACAGGTCCAGGTCTCCTTGAACCACTACCAAGTGAGAACAGTTCTGGAGGGCGGAAAGCCCAAGGGCCCTCTCACGGGCACCGTGCCGTGATGGCGCACGCATGCATGCACGCATGCACACCCCAGCCAGCAGCCCCCGGGCTCCTCCCCCTCCTGCTGTACCCTGAAAAGGCTCAGCACTGTGGCATGGCATGGGACAGCACCCCCTCCCCCGCTCTCTGGTGTGATGCCGTCAGATCTGATAAGGGATCAATTTCCGCCAGGCTTAAGTTCAGGCTCCAGGGATCCCAGAGTGGGAGGAGATGGCCCCGCACACCCTCCGCCCCTCGGCATCCTTTATGCTGCACTGACACACACTCAGGAAAGCTTCTGCCCGTCCCACAGGGGCTTCGGCCGGGCCTGAGGAGGGTGCCTTCCCTGCCAGCACAAGGAAAAGTCGGCCAAGGGCTGAGAAGCACGAAAGCCAAGGGGCAGCAAGCCGAGTGGTTTCCTCTTTGCTCACTCCGGGGCTTCCTCCGCCGGGGCATGGAGAGGGACGTCCCTTCCCATTCCCCCAAGTGGAAAGCAGTGGCCCCAGGACCTGCCCTGAAAGCTCTACCAGGTTCGCCATCACTGGAATGTGTTCTTGGATTGGCCGGGAAGGATCAGAGCAGGGGAGCTGTTCTGTGAAATTCCCGAGGTATAGCAGAGCTCTTCCAAAGCCCTCCCCACCCCAGTCTAGGGACAAAACAGTCTGGGGGACTCAGGAAGCCCCTCACATGTTTACTTTCTCCAGCTGAGTGCAGGCCCTAAATGAAGGCCTCGAGGAAGCCGTCACCCCTCTTCTAGATAGGCCGCTGGGTCCTAGAAGGGCAAAGGTGCCATATGGAGATCTCACATAGCTTGAGAAGCCAACAGGCCAGGCCTGGGGCTAAGCCTGCCTGGGGCCCGGTTGCTCCTGTTGTGGGGTCTCTGGGAGTAGCACCAGGGACCTGAGGAGCTGCTGGCCTGCCTTGTTCTGGTCATGGGGCTGAGGTCACGTGGGAGTCTCTACACTAGCACTCCTGTCCCCTGTGGACACTGCCAGGAACTGCTGTTGGGAATGCCCATGGGAAACTCTTAGCGCATGGGCAGCCTCTTGGAGTGCCGGCTGTTAGCTGTGTGGTGACATTTTCCTTGAAGAACATGGTTTGGTAGAACAGCTACCAGGGGTGGGAGCTAATACATGAATGAAGAGCAGGTTAGTGGGGCTGGAGCGGAAACCACCCTGACCTCAGAGATCTTGGCGTCAGGGGCCAGGCAGCATGGTTGTTACTTCAGGTGACCCCTCGACCTCAGAGCCAGCCCGCTGAGCCCCCTGCCCCATGAGGACAGGCACTGCCTTTCTTGTGCTGCTGAGCAGTGTGCATGGAAGATGCTCTGACTCAGCAGCCAGCCAGAACCTCCACCGTTGAGTCCCTAAAGCCACCAACACCACCTTCCTGCTGCTCCCCGAAGGGGCCCAGATGCCACTAGCTTTAATGGGCAGCCTGGGCCCTAGGAGAAAGAGCCCTAAGTGGGAGGGGCTGGGGCCGGCTAACTCTGGAGTCCCCAAAGCAGGACTAGCAAAAAGGCTCCAGTCCTTAAGTAGCCTTGTGCCAGCCACCGAGGCCAGAGCCACCAGGAGCCAGTTCTGGGGCTGCAGAAGGACCGTGCGCTGACACGCTGCTCCCTCCCCAGCCCACCACAGGAGGCAAGGAAGGCTCAGCAAACTCCAAACTCCTGGCTGGCTGCGGTCTGAAGCCCTTGCCCTCCCCCACCTCACCCTCAGTTTGGCCTGGATTTTCCTGGCGCAGTCCACCTCCCGTGCTGCTGCTTTTCCCTGACTGCCCTTTTCTGGTTCTCTCACCTCGTTCCCACTCTTTCCCAGCCAGTCCGAGTCACTCCTTCTCCAGGCCACAGCGAAGCCTGCCTTCTCTAGCCAGCTGCTTTTCCATGGAAACTCCTGTCTGCAGAGCGCAGAGCAGCTGTGGAACTTAAGAGCCACCGTGGTGAGTGCTTGCGCCTGTGATGAGCCAGGTTCTGGTCTAAGAGCTCACCCTGATGAGCACGTGTGCCTCACCATGCCCCTGTGGGCCAGGTCCTAGTCCCCTCCCCAAATTTCCATCTTTTACAGATGAGGAAACTGTGCTGGGGAGCCTTAAGTAATTATCCCCAGGTCACGTGGCAGTAAGTGGAGAAGACAGGCTTCGGTCTGGGGGCACCCGAGCTTGTGCTCACAGAACGCTGAGTCCCAGTGCTAGAGGAGCACCTTGTGCCCGCCATACCTGTTGGTTGGGTTCACTGCTTTTTTCTCTGAAGTCAAAGAAAGGGGCAGCTCCAAGCTTGAATGTCAGAGGCCAGGCTAAGAATCTCAAGGCTTCCTGAAAACTAGAGTCCCTGAGAGACCCTGCTAAGCCTCTATTTCCATGTATCCACCCTCAGGTGGGTGTTCAAAGCTCCAACGCAATGTCCTCTACTGGCACCTTCTGCCAGCATAGATCAGGTACCAAGTTAGTTCTTCCCCTGGCCCCGTGCACTGTGATACCCCGCAGGATACCGTGCAGAGTGGGGGCTCAGACCTTGCTGCCGGCATAGCAATGTGCTTAGAGGTTATCTGGGGCAGCACGGGGGCTCTCCTCAGCCCACCCCCAGGCCCAGGGGGGTCCCTCACAGTCCATGCACCCAGCCACCTGCCACTGATACCCTAGCAGGCAACAGAAGCCAAGCAGGAAGGAAGTGACTCTCCTCTCTGGGACTCCGCCTATGGGAGCACTGACCACCCCATTGGCAGCAGCCTTGCTGCTGGCCACTGTCATGGCAGAGCACACCTCAGGCCCTTGCTCAGAACCCACGTGCAAAGCCAGACTCTCCACCTCACTTCCTACACACACCCCTCATCCTTCCCATCCCAATCCTGGATTCTTGGAACTCCACAGGAATACATGTGACTACCGAACAGAGAACTCTATCATTTGTTTGATTCTGTTTAATTTGGATTGAAAAGGAAAAGGAGTTGTCTGTTAGACTTTTCCTAGCCAGTAATGACTCAGGGAGAAGAAATCAGAAGGCCGTCCCAGGGAACTGCTCACCAACCCAGGGTCGGAAGCACCCCGTGCTTGGTTCTCCTCCTGTTAGCTCAGCTGGCCCCAGAGGATGGCTTCAGAAAGTGAGCAGCTGGTGCTTGTATTTCTGGAGCTAGACCCATACTCCTCTGATATGAAGTAGGTTTATTTTTCCTTTCCTTCCCCTCTGCCTGCCACCACACACAGTGGTTCCAGCCTTCCTTCATGTGCCCCCCCAAACCCTCACACAGCTCTGGACAAGGCTGCCCTCAGTGGCTGGCTGCGTTCCCTGTTCCAACTGCCTAGAAGGATGTGGTTGGTCCTTCCATGAGCACAGAGCCCCGTCAGACTCTGAATCACCCCTCCATCACTTCCCTCCCCAAGGAAGCAACAGTTCCCATTCAAGGGCCTACGGGTGAGGTGGGAGGGGTGGTGAGGGTGGGGACCCAGCTGCGGCTCGGCCCCACCCTCACCTGCCACACTTGCGTCTCTCCCGAGCTTGCATTCCCCTCCTCTTCTCTCAGGGTATCAGGAAGCCATAGCTAGGCTCCAGAGCTCAGCCCCAGGGTCTGAACAGCTGCTCCATGTTTATCTGCTGCTCTTGTGGTGAGCTGGGTGTTTTCCACAGGGCAAGTGGCCGAGTTTCTCAGTGAGCTGGGGACAGCTGCTCTGCCCCCCAGGTGCCAGGGTTTGGGCAAGGAGGAAGGCCAAAGGGAAACCAGTGATGGGGGCCAGTGGTGAGCTACAGGCTTTTCCCAAATTATCTTGGCCCAACCTCCTAGAAGCCCTGTGAGGTTACAGGTGAGGAAGCCTAGCCCCAAGGTGACGGGTCACTCACTGGTGCACAGCTAGCAAGTGCCAGCCAGAGGCAGGCCTCAGATCCTGATTGGCCCCCAAATCACTCCTTCCGTACTGAAGCAGCCCTGAAGAAAAGCCCACCCCGCTGCAGCTGCACAACCTCAGTCCTGTGACAGCCTGAGGGCCTAGAAAATAAAACTAAAGAGCAGAAAAATGAATAAAATTGGGACCAATTACTAAAAATGTACCTCCCAGGACCAAGACCAAGATCTGTGATGTTCTAAACACAGGAAGAATACATTGTCCATAGGGCTCACCTGTCATTTATCACCACACGTCATGGGGATAGACAGATTCTGGACCTGCTCTGCTCTTCCTGCTCCCCAGAGACCAGCCTGCCCCCTGTCTGTCAAACTCAGCTCGGCAGCACAGGGTGGCCATCCTGCGCATACCACGCATTTCGCTCTCTGGCTGTCACACAGGCCTGAGCCTGGCCTCCCACTCTGATGTCAGCTGGAGAGAAGGGCCTTGTTTTAGGGGGTCTCCACCCCTTAGCAGGTAAATTGACCTGTATTTACCCAGATCTGCAGGGTGCTAACTAGCGCCAAGAAATCTGGTGTCCCTCCAAGCCTCAGTTAATGTATCTGTAAAATGGGCCCAAAGAACCTCCCCCACACTAGGGTCTGAGGAACAACAGGGATACCCTGAGAACATATGTGCTAAGTGTTCTTTTCCTGAAGAGTCCTGTGAAAGATCAGAACTGTTTCCTAGGGGGTGGGGAGGCATTCAGGAAAGAAAACAACTATAAAAGCATGACACCTGCTAACAAACAGACTGATGTCTTGTTTGCTTTAGACAAATAGCTTCCCTCTACCACCATATGGCTCAGTGCACACCTATGCCCACAAGGGCAGAGAATTCTGTGAACCTGAACTTCCATCCGTAGCAGAAGAGTTCTAAATAGAAGAATCTGCTGCTTGCTCCCAGGATTAGCAGGACCACCTTCAAGGCAACTGGTCTGAACCACAGCCAGCTAACCTGAGGTCCCTAGGGATAGCTCGTGATAGCCAGGAGAGGAGACTGGCTCTGGGCCAGGGATCTGACCTGAGCAGCAGCCACTTGCCCTTTCTAGAACCACCCCAAGCAGGGGCTGGCAGACAAGAAAAAAGCCAAGGGCTGGCAGCACCATGCCAATGACAGAGGCTACTTGTGTGCCTTTCACACACAGATCCTGCGCACAGGACCCGGGGCATCTTGGCAGCTCCGGCTCCCATGGGGGAAGAGCAAGCCTTTGGCAGGGTGTCCTAAGAGAACCTTTGCATCTGTTCCCAGCGCTCTGCAGCTCTTGGGCTCCAGGCCTCTCTCATCAGCGAGCTCTGGCTAACATGCACATCCCATAAAACATCTCTGCTCTGCAATTTACCAAACCACAGACTCAGCCTTCACTGGCAGTGGAGGGGAGGGAGGCTGGGGGGAGGCAGGCTTCTCCGGGGTAGAGAGCTCCAAACATACGCCAGTTCAGGGCAGCACGTCCTGCCAGCTCTCCACACCACAGAGCCTTACTCAGAACAAGCGACCTTCAGGAGGGCAGTGTTCACTGCCCAAGGGCCAAGAGAGGAGTCCCTAAGACTCAGAGTCCCTGTGGACCCTTACTGGACATGCCTGTGTTGCCATGAATGCCCCAAAAGTGTCACAGCAGCCAACCTTGACTGGCTTTAGGTACCTTTGATGAAAAAACCATACCACACGCACTCGAAAGGCCATTTTGAGCCAGCATTATGACGAGCATTGCTGCAAGTGGCCCATCGGGTTCTGAGTTTCCTGGTCTAGAAATGAAAGGAGTGAGCCAGACCAGTCCCCAGCAGCCCCCAAATTCCATGACATACAATGCTTTCTTCTCATTGTTTTCCAGGACCTGAGTGAGGACTCTGTGTGGTGCCATCTGCTCTGTGACATCACTCCCTGCCCCAAACATCATGTCATCGATTTTCAGATGGGAAGCGGAGCTGTCCCAGGAAACACTCTGGTCTGTAAAGAAGGAGGAAATGATCATTTCCAGGGAACGAGACAGGACTCCTTTTGTATTTCCTACACAGTGCACATTATAATCCATCTTAAAACTCAGTGTCTTTCTTTTTGCCAGACCATTAATAGCTGCTTTTCAAAAATGCTTTCTTAGAATCTCACCAACATAAGCTGCCATTTAATGAGTACTTGCTAGGTGCCAGGTTCTGGGCCAAGCACATTTGTGGATGGTCTTATTGAATGCTCTCTACAACTCTGTGAAGGACATACTACTATAACCTTCATTTTTAAAACTAGGAAACTAGAGGCTGGGGATATAGCTTGGTGGCATAAACACCTGCCTGTCAAGCGTAAGGTCCTGAGTTCAATCACCGGTACTGCAATAAATAAATAGATAAATAAATAAATAAATATTTTAAAAAGTAGGAAACTAAGGCCTGTGGAGGTTTAAAGAACCTGCTCAGCTAGTTAGTGGCCAACATGCTTTAAACAACTCCTATAATTCCAGAGCCCTCCACATGTAGCTGCCTCCCCATGCTGCCCACAGCAGGCCCCTACTCTCCCTCTGGTTTGTCTTGCATTTGTAATCTTAGAAAAGTGTTTGCCTGGGTCTCAAAGCAAAGAGTGCCACCTGTTGAAAGCAGTGCCACCCTCAACTGAGGGTCAAGAAAAGAGGACCCTGAACACACAGTCCCCAGCACCAGAGAAAAAGAGTCCAGGGCGGCTGACTGCTGGTCTGGAGTAGGGTGACCCACTGCCCCAAGCCCTCTAAAAGGAGTGTTCTGGGATGGCAGTGGGAGGACCCTGCCAAGCCAGATGACAGAAATAGATTCATCCCCTGCCTGGTCACTTTTCCCTCTTCCCAATCTGAGCCCTGCCCCACTGCTCAACTATAAAGAACACCTCTCTCCGCTAGAGACTCGGAGGAAAGAGGAGCCCGAGGCTGACATTACCACAAACCTCAGTCCCCTTCAACAGGGTAATAAAAGGCACTTCAGAAGCCAACCCGCGCAGTTCAGGGCAGCAACCAACAGCCTGTTTTAATTGTTAAAATTAATGCTTCGAGCATTCTAAATGTTACTTTAAATGCCTGATTTGCAAATCAGATGCAGCCCTGCTGTCCATTGTCCTCTGTCTCAGCCACTCAGGCAGTGGACACCTAGGTCATCGAGTTTATGCTCTAAGTGTGAAGGACAGGAAGACTGGCTGGCTGAGATGAAAGCGGGACTGTCACACAGACCTTGGAGCCAGGCTGCGGGTCAACCTCCACGGCCTCTCAGCAAGTTTGGGGAAGGCAAAGGGAGGGGTGGTGGGTAGAGACCACAGCCAACATTTGCCTCCTGGTGTCTGGAAATGGAGCATCACTTAAGAGGAAATGACCCTCGCTAAGGGTCACGTCCAGAGAAGGGATAAAAGGCAAGCCACCATTCTCCTCACACCGCTGGACACAATAGCTTTAAGGAGGAAATCAAAGCTCAGTGCTTTGAGTGGAGGGGATTAAGGGGCGCGGCGCTCCTTGGGCCCAGCCTAAACAGGCAAAGACAGCAAACTGGAGTCAGGGCGCAAAGTCCAATGGGTCGAACCCTGGGGACACTCCGCGGGTAGAGCGAGCCCCTGAGCCCCGGGGGAGACGCTCCTTCCCCACCAATCGATTTTCCAGGAGGGACGGACAAAACCCAGCCCTCACGGAGGCTCGGGCGGACAGATGACCTCACCGTTGTAATACAGACAAGGGCACCACTTGTCGGTCCCAATGCCAAAAAAAGAACCGGGCAGGGAAAAACTGGAGGCGGGACACACACCCCACAGCCCTGCAGAGACCACAGCCTAGACCTGCAGCTCCAGGCTCTAACAGCGGCAGGGAGGGTCCGCGGCCGGTCTCCGAGGAATGGGCGTTACTCACATAATGTTTGGAGGGGTTCCTCCGCTTCTCCACGTCCACCACGGTGGCCTCCTGCACGCAATAGGCGAGCATCTTCCCACGAAGCTAGTGGCGCCCCCCCGGAGGCGTCACCTCGTCATCCCGGCCGGGCTCCGGCTTTCTCCAGCTGCCCGGATCCCAAGGGCCTCCAAGCGCCCGGTCAGCAGCCTTGTCTACCGGAGTCTACCCGTGCGTGAGACCCCCGGCCGCGACGTCCTGAAGGGCGCGCGTCCTCCCCGCGGGCCTGGCCCTTGCGCCCAGGGCGCCCTCTTCTCTCCCGGCCGCGCGCTCGACGCAGTCGGTGCACTCCGCCGCCCGGTGGGTCCGGCGGGAAGTGGCGGGCGAAGGCGGGCCGGGGGTGTGTCCCGCCGGCGGGGGCAGGGCGCGGGCGGGGGCGCTGTCAGCGCGCAGGGAGGGGCCGGGGTCTCGGAGCTGGCGGAGGCCCTGCGCGCAGCAGGCGAGGCGGGGCCCGGCTGGCGGGGCGGGGCCTGAGAGGCCCGGGGAGAGGCGGGGCGGCGGGGGAAGGGGCTGCCGCGGGCGCCAAAGCCAGGGCGCCCCCATCCGGACTCAGAGCTCAGCCAGAGGTCTGGCGTGGCCGGGCACAGAACTCCGCCGGGCTTCAGAAGGCAGCGCAGCGGGCCCGGACCAGACCCTAAGACTCGGATGCGTTTGAGCCTTCTGATCGCCACCCGTCTATGTCCCTTCTCCTGCTCTCCTCCAGATCTCTCGTGAAAAGTGGTTTATTACCGGACCTCTACTACCAGGGCCCCTAGAGGGGATGGGCCTTAAATCCTTCAACTCCATACTACCCACCGCCCCTCCCCTGGTGGGTCACGGAGGGCTGATTTCCCCCTGGAAAGCGGGAAATGGGATCCATCGATCCCCTATCGATCTGGGCCTGTGTGACTAACCTGTGACCTCTCTTACCAATGACAAGGTTACCGGGGAGGAGCCCACCGGGTGGGACACGCGGTTGGTCAGGGCCTGCCCTTCCCCAGCTCTGGCGCAGGCCGCCTCACTCCCCTCTTGCAGGTCTGGAAACCGAAACCGTATTTTTGAAGCCACTTGTCCGTCTGGGCCTTGAAGCACAGTTCTACTTACCAACTTAGTTTTTTTCTTCTATGTAGTTCAACCTTTTTTTTTTTTTTTTTTTTTTTTTCCATTCTGCTGCTCTCACAAGTAATCCAATTGTTTCACAATCACAATAAAGCTCTGTGAGACTGGACCAGTGGGAACATCTGACAAGAGGATGAAAAGATTTATGACCTTATTGGCTTCTTTGCCCACTGGCAGCTCCAAGTCAGTCTAAGGCTGGATTCCCGTATTTGTGTAGTACAGGGTGCCTCCCTGTACTCTGGCTTTCTTGGGGAAGCATGGGAGGACACAAAATGATGGCAGGCGAGGAGCATGGCATGTGAGGTGACACTAAAAGATGGCCTGTGTAACGATAGATGGGTGCAGAGGTCTAGACATTCAACAGTCTTGATGTCAGCGGCTTCCTTGTGAGAGGGGATGGTAGGAACCCCTTGTGGATACAGGAGTCCTGTGATATGGCCAGGATGCTGGGACAGTGGGAAAAGGGCGAGACAAGGCACTACCTCCACAAAGGGGCCGGACACAGACCTGCAAGAGGCCCTCAGGGCTGAGCCTCCAACCTGGGTGGTGCCAGCATGGCCCTAGGTCCCTTCTACGAGTTTGAAATAAAATGACCCATCAATTCATTGTGGCAGTCAGCAGGTGCCCCTCTGTGGAGGGCCAAGCATTCTGGAAGCACTGATTAAGCCTGAGAAGTCTCTGGTGAGGGGAGCTGCTGGCTGGTGTTGGGCAACTGCAGAGAAACAGAGTGGCTGTTCCATTTGTCCTGGGTCTCCATCTTGAATCAGAACAGTGGGCTCCCTGGAACCAACATGATTACTTTCCTGCCTGCCTCCCCACCCCACCCACGCCCCCACCCCACCCCACCCAGATCCATACCCAACATTGTGCGGATCATGAGAAGTCTGTGCAGAGAGGATCGATGTTTGGCTGCCATCCTAGCCACGTGACAGCTGTTCTACCCAGTGTTGGCCCTTTCCCTGCTTAAGAACGGCCTAAGAACTCTTCAGTTCAAACCTTTAAGCCCACTGAAGCATACACCCAGCTCCTTGCTTTGCTCTGCAATTACCTCCACTAGAGGGGGCAACTAGATACCCAGAGCTCTGGGGGTCATGGGAGAAAACGTCTTCCAGCAACTATGAAGTGGTGCTGGCTGTCCCTTCCCTGCGTACATGTCTTCCCACCAGTACCTTAGAAATTCCTTTCCACTTAACACGTTTACTGAGGGCCTCCTGAGTGCCTGGTACTCGCCGTCCTCCAATGGTGGACACCGGCAAGGTTGCCTTGGAGACGGGGCCTGTGCAGCATTCGTTGGACACCCCCAGGGTGCCTGGTGTTCAGGAGGCACACAGGATGGCCTGTGCTGGGGACACCAGCTCAGACAGCCAATGCCGGAGAGGAGGAACCGAATCCCTATTTGCCACCTCCATCTATGTGCTGGTGGTGTCTCTGAGCCTAGGACATTACACGAGTTCAAGTGATGGAGTACAATTATGAAAATGAAAAAGAAGTTTAGGATAAATAAGCAAAAGAGGACCCTGAAAAAAGCTGTAAATGCATACCCAAAACTTTGATTTTTCAAATTATAAGATGCTTAGAATCAAAGAATTTGTCACGTGGGGAAGGATCAAAGAGGTTGTTCTGAGGAGTCAGCTGAGGCCAGGAGAGTGTGAGTTACCTGGTGCCACACCCCCAGCTCGTCCACGATGAGGTGCGCTGCCCTCCACCATGCTCAGGCTCCTTCCTGGCCACAGGTGAGAGGTGCACATAGGAAGAACACCCTTAGTACATGGACTGCTACTTGCAGATCTAGAATGTCACAAGTCTTCAAAACCTGGGGGTCTCTTGGGTCCAAGTTTCCATTCACAGAAGTATCATGAGTGGCCTGGACTCCCCAGCAACAGGGCTGGGGGCTTCTTCCAGCCAGGGCAGACGGGCATCATCTCCATGAGTCTGAGTCCATGTAAATCACCTCAGACCCAGCCTGGCAAGATGGCTCAATGGTCTAAAGCAACTGCTTAGGCAAGCTTAGGCAGCCACAAGGACCGCGGTTCAATCCCCAGCACCACAAGCTGCACCAGCCCTACCCCCAGGGCAGGCTGAGCCGGCCATAAAAAAAAGAAAAAACCACCTCAGACCCACACATACTGAGCCCACCCTATGTTCTCTTCCATGGGAGGCCTTGGTGGCCACCCCAAGAAGGCAACATATGAGAAATAACTAAGACTTATTAAATGCTAAGCATAGGCACAATAGAATCCCCCTCCCTTCCTCCTTAGAAACGTACAGGAAGGGCCTGGGAGATAGCTCAGAGGAATAAGCGCTTGCCTGGCAAGCTCAGGGTCCTGAGTTCAATCCCTGGTACTGGAAAAAAGAAAGGAAGGAAGGAAGGAAGGAAGGAAGACATGGCAAACATCTGCTAGTTACATTGCGCGATGACCCCTCAGTCTCTACTGCTTGGAACCTTACCTTCGTCATTGTCAACTGATGGTGCTGAGCTCGGTTGTGCTAAGCCAATCAAAGCCTGTGCAGGCCTTAGGATGATGAACTTCGGTACCTTGCCCTCTCCACTCCTGGCCCCATTCACACCCTACCAGCTGCCTGGCTTCATGTGTGCCCAGCACTGAACAAGTTGATTGTCTTTTAAAAGTATTGAGCTTTCAGGAGAGAGACACAGATGCAGCTGCTGCCGAGTGGTGACCAGGCAGAGCCAGACAATGGAGTCTCTGCACAACACTTGGCCAAGCTGGGCTCCACGCTTGGATCAGCCAACTGCCTGTGACTTTGAAGTGCTGTCCTACCTCTGGGTCTCTGGTGATCTTTCTGGTCCCTTCTATGCTCTGCAGGGGTGGCTAGCTATTTTGTTCTCAAGTGAAGTCTGCCAGGCATAGTAGCACAAGCCTGTAACTCCAACACTTGGGAGGCCAAGGCAAGATGATCATGAGTTGAAGGCAGCCTGGAGACCCTGTATCGGCAAACAAGTGTGCAAGACTGTGGTCTTCAGCCAGATTATCTAGAGATTTTCAAATGTGAGTTGAAATTTGGGGGCATCTCCTGGCCAAAGCGGTATTAGCACTATTGTCCCTTCCAGACCCTGGCTGCCCCCCTGGGGGGCACAAACAGGGGAGCTTATGGACTGTAGACCATAAAGGGTTCTGTTGCGTTTCATGCTCCCCTCCCGCTTTTCCTCCTCCTCTTCTTCTTCTCCTTCTCTCGCAAATGTACTTTAATGTTGTTATGGTTTATGTCTAGTTGTCTCCCCAAAGCCTCATGTAGTCATTGGGTGGAGACTTCTAGAGTTTGAGACTTGATCCATGATCCCTGGGATCATGAGTTTTAATACTGATGGGATTATGGGCCAAAGTATTTCTGGGATTATGGGTGGAGCCTAAGGCGGGGGCTAAGGCGGAGAGCCTGAATGCAATATAAAGAGAGACAGAGAGACAGACTCGGGCTGTTGCTGCTGCTCTGCTGCCCTGATTGGTTGGCTGTCTCTGCCACCGTTTTGCTGCTGTTCCACCTCCATGAACTGGATGCTCTCTGTCCTGTTCCACTCAGCCTTGGGCCAGCCGAATATGGACTGAAACCTCCAGTAACTGTGAGCTAAATAAACCTTTCCTTCTTTCGTTTTGAGTGTTGGGTATTTGTCCCAGCAACAAGTGAAAAGTAACTAAGACAAATGTATTGACTTACATTCAGGGCATCTTTTGAAGATGGTCACCCTGAAGCTGGAGTGCACAGCAAGACCAGACTTCTCAGGGAAGTAAACAGCTGGCCACACTTCTCGCTTAGGGGCCAGACAGTAAGACCAGGGTGCAAGCCCACTGTTCCGAGTCCAGCAGTAGTAACAAGCCCGCTTCTCCTACACCAACAGGTGGTAGAAGCCACGATTCTCTAACCTCCCACATGGCCTCCATCAGCGACTCCCCGAGTGCTTCTTCACATGGGTGTGGCTGAGCGTCAGCCCCTGCCTCAGCCTGTGCTCTGCTGAGGGCCCCTGAGGGGTAGACTTCTTGGATGGAACCTTCTGAAGTTCCGATGTTAGCCAGTGGCCACACACCTGGGATACACGCAAAAAGCTGGTGGCTGGCACAGCCAGAGGCCAAGGACAGAATGAGATACACAGAGGAAAAAATATTACACCGTAACTCCAGACCGCACCACTCCTCCTGCCCAGACATCTGATCTCCACATAGTGCCTTGTGTTTGAAGACCTTGAGGAGGATAGCATAGATGGCTCCACACCACCTGTCTCCGCCTTCAAACACCCCTCACCCCTAGGTGCATGCCTGCCAGGGAAGAGTTCCCAGCATTAACCTCCCAGAAAAGAACAGGCTTTATAATTCCCTTCTGACTGCAAGCCAGCTCAGATTTTCTTTTTCAAGATTCCCTAGTTTTTCCAGAAGCCAGCAAACCCTGAGCTGGTCACCGGATGACAAAAAGAATAACAACAACAAAAAATCCCTTAGGGAATTCAAAGGCGGTTTCTTTAAAAATAGCCAGAGGTGGCAAATAACCAAAAATGAGTCTGGCTTTGGTTTGGTCCTTCCTCCTTTTTTGTTCTTTCTTTTTTTTTATTTTTTCAGTTCTTTCTAAAGAGGAAGAAATGATGGCCCTTTGTCCTGTTGGAATCCACATCTCTTTCAGGTGGAAGATTCTGATTCCAGGTCTAGGTGACAAGATTCTAGGTCCTGCCCAGCTCTGACTCAAGCCTAGCCCTTTCCACGTAAAGCTTAAGGAATCCCCAGAGCCATTTCATCCTTTACCCAACAGGCACACACCTTGGCACCCTGGGTTTTTCCACTTCGGGGGAATCTGCCTGGAATCTGGCTGTCATCAAAAGATGGGTGCTAGGCAGATCACTGTGATCAACTTGCATCCTCTTCCTCTAACACATGCCGGGTGCATGTCTTAGTCAAAACTCTGCTTGACAAGTGCTAGACACTGAGCTGAGGTAGCTCAAGAACAAAGGGAAAAAGGGGGCTTGACGCTAGTGTACGGTGCTATCTCGGGGAATCCGCAGACATCCGGGCCTCTTCATCACCGAGAACGTGAGCAGCGATTTTATTTATCATCATTGCTGCTTAGAGTTGTGGGTTTTACTCACCTGAGTGTGGACATTTCTCTGCCTTTTTACCCACATAGCAGTGACTGCCCAAGTGACTAACAAGGCCTCCGGCCAAGACACCTGAAGCTCACGGGCTGCCAGTGGCTTTCAGGTCCCTCCCAGCTGGGCCATGTGCCCACCAGACCCAGTCAGTCACCGTTGGGGTGGAGACAGGCAGCACAGATTTGATGTTGGATTAGGGAATTAATTCTAAGGAAGAGGGCTGGTGTGAGCAGACTGCACCTCCCAAAATACAGCGAATAGAATGCCCATGACTTTTTCAAGGACTCCAGTTTTTTATCCACTAAACAAATATTTGTAAATTACCAGTGGGTGTCACCCACTGGCTAGGAACTGGGTGGGGCTGCAGACCCTGAGGGAGCTTGTCCACAGGGTATTCTTTAGGGAGGTAAACTTCAACTTATTTGTTTGTTTGCTTCCTTGGTTTTTGTTTGTTAATTTTGTGCTGCTTTTGCTTTTTT
>PVJA010047436.1:0-14659 GCA_004027025.1 Myocastor coypus
ATTTTCCCACATTTGGCATTGTAAGAGAAACTTTCTGCCAGTTATATATACTTTGTCTCTGAATAATGTCATTACTTCTTTTGATAGTATATGCATTTTATTTTATATTTTAATTTCACTTTATTTAATTTCATTTATTCAGATAAAATCTCACTCTGTCACTCAGGGTGGATTTTAATTCACTATGTAGGCCAGGTGGGGGTCTAACTCACAGGGATCCTCCTGCCTCAGCCTTCTGAGCGCTGAGATCACAGATTTGGCTACCTTGTCCTAACTTCAGATACATCTTTTTTTTGGGGGGGGGTCTACATGGTGTTCAGGGCTCACTACGAGGTCAGGCTCATAGTGATCCCCTGTTTACAGTCCCCCAAGAGCTGGGATTACAGGCCCGTGCCACCATGTCCAGTCTCAATTGCCGTCTCAGCGCACCTCGACAGTGGGGCCGGCACTGCAGGCCCAGTGATCGAACCCTCGGCCTCTGAGCCTGCTTGCAGGCACTTTAATCCCCTGAGCTATTTGGCCGGCCCTCCATACATCTCATAGCGCTTCCCTTTAGTTTGGAAATCTCAGGAGGTTTACCTGGGCAAGTCTGGAGACCGAGTCCTGTGCATCTTTGGTCTCCCCCTGTACAAGCTCTCTGCTAGCTGAGAACTTCTTCTCTGGACCCCAGGACGTGATCTGCTTCGTCCTTCTGGCTAGGCACGGTGGCCCCGCCCCCACACGCGGCGCACGCACACGGGAGGCAACAGGCATCGAGCCGCTCTCAGCTTTCTTCCTCTTTGTGCAGCAGCTCCCGGCACTTGGCGCTGTCTTTGCTCTCTCTTGGTCAATGCTTATGGTCCTAAATTGAGGAAACTTTCTACCCAGGATGCTTAGTTTCCTCCCTGCTCAATATCATTGATTCTGGCTTTTAAAATTTTAATAATTGCCTTTCCCACCTGAAAGCCTTCTGATTGCTCTCCTTTGCTAGCACCAGGCAATCTTTCCTCTGCTGAAGCGTTCCGATGAGAAGTTTTCGGACGGCGTTTCCCCACTCTGGGGCTGGGCCTCAGACGTGGCGCTCAGGCTGACACTTGCCCCTGACGGTGCTCCTGCTCAGTGCTCTGGCACGCTTCCATATTGCTAGCTGGGCGTCTGTGGTCGCCTTTGCTCAGGCATGGGGTTAGCATCTTCAACCTTTGTGTGTATTTCCTGAGGTGACAGCAGAGCTGCTGCAACTCCATTGGATCGCTCTGTCACCGCAATGCCTGTGTCGCCTGGTACTTCGGGTCTTCTGGCTCAGCCATGGACACGGGAGCCTCAGGGCTCACTTCTAGCCAGCACTGTATGATGACCTGAGTGCCATCTGCCCGGACGGGGAGGAGGGTTGGGATGGGCTCCGGGGCAGGAAGGCACACGCTCACCTCTGCATATGGATCCCCTCATGGTTCTGTCTGCGGGCTAACGTCCCACTCTTCTCCTACCTCAACGGACTAGGAACTATTTCCCAAGTTGTGCAGAATTCGCTACCTGAAGGCCACTGTTATGGTTTATGTCTAGTTGTCCCCGCAAAGCCTCGCACAGTCAAGAGGTAGACTGCTAGAGTTTGTGATTACCCATGATGCCCTGGGATTATGGGTGTAAGTACTGCGGGGATCATGGGTGTGAGTGCTGCGCCCGGCCTGGGGCAGACAGCTTGAACGCAGCAGCTGCAGCTGCTGCTGCTGCTCCTCCCTTCTGCTGTCTGCTCTCTGCGGCCGCCACATGCCATGTGCCGCTCTGCCTTGGGGCCCGCCGAGCATGGGCTGAAATCTCCAGTAACAGAGAGCTCAATAAACCTTTCCTTCCTTCCTTTTGGATGTCGGGTATTTTTCCCAGCAGCGAGAGAAGAGCAACTGAGAAAGGCATATAGCCAAAGCCCACGCTTTTCTCAGCAGCTTCCTCCAGAGAGCCGGGAGCTTCTTCAGGGAAGCACAAGCTGCCTCTTGTGTAGTGCCGAGCAGGATGCCCGCTCCCGGGCTCGCTGAAGCGGGGGTGTGGGTGCGGCCTGCCGTGGCTGCGGGAAGACCTGAAACCATGGTGACTTCTCCCCGCACCCCTGATTCTCAGCCTGCCCTCCCCCTGGGCCCTGTGGGCTGCGCACTGCGAACTCGTTCTGCGCTAGACTGGGAGCACATGGAAGTCGTTAGCGTTAGGGCTGCGCCTCACCTGACAGACACGGGCTTGGCCTCTGCCCCGGAGCCGCTCATCTCATCCCTTCCCCTCTCTCCTTCCCCATGGAGCTCAGTCTCCCTCGCGGAGAAATCACCAGCTAAGTGGAAACATCAAATTGCATTAGCTCTGACTTTCTAAATTCTTGTTTCGGGGACGCCAGGTACGTCATTTCCCTCTGCCCTGCACTGAGAAGACTGCGCCCTGGAATGCCTGTTTCCTTACAGCTCTGGCCCATGGTTTTGCCCTCAGCGAGTTTGGGATTCCATGGGGTGCCCCAACTCTCCCTGGGCCCTTCCCCTCTTTTCTCCTGAGCAGCTGTCCAATGGTGGTGGCGACAGAGAAGTAGCAGCCGCCCTTTAAGGTCACAGTCTCTCGAAGTGCAGGGCACCGTGCCTTACGCCTCTAATCCCGGCCCTCTAGGAGGGCATCCTCGGCTCTAATTTGTCCTGTTGCCTGCCTCCAAGGGCCCTGCAGCATGAATGCAGTTTACCCAGTGGGACTAAACAGAAAGACGTTTCAGTGTGACCTTGCAGTGGCCTGACCCCACCTGGAGGTCAGGAAGACCTGAGAACCCCTAGGTCTGGTGCGACAGTGCACGGCGGGGTCACATCTCCCCTCGAGGCCACTTCAAGGGCTGAGTCTGCTTCACAGGCCAGCAAGCCCAGGAGGGAAACAGCCTCGTAGCTGCAGGAGGAAGGCTGTGGGACAGGCCAGCACTGCAGGCCTCGAGGGTGGGCGCCTTACCACTCCGGTGTAGGTCGCTGAGCCATTTCTAACATTGACCCTCACTAGCCAGCTAGCAGACCCTCGAAACCTAAGAGCAGTGTGGGTTTCCAAATGTATTTATTTTATGTTTTATTAAATTTATTTATCTTTTATAATAATGCATTACATATTGTGGTCTTCCTCATAGAGGCTCAGAGTAAAAGATGCAGACATGATTTCTTGTCTAAACGTCATCAGTACAGATCTTTCTTTTCATTGCACAAAGAGAAAGTAGCCGTATATATAGTCCAGTAGTCCAGAACAGCAGTGGAATATCAGCTCATTGGGCATGATCGGGGGCTGCTGACTTGAGCCCTTTACAGCTCAGCATATTAATATGTGTGTTTCAAAATTTAAACCAATTCACTCAATTGCTTATGACTCGGGACCTAGAGACGGCTACCAACATAGCGACAGTATGTGGGTGACCTAAGGGGAAGGAGCTCCCTTTCCGGCGCCATCTGCTTGCGGGGCTTGGTACCCCAGAGGATGGCTTTCAGGGGCTCTTACGATACAGATGGTCTCCACACTACAACTTCTGTCATGGCTCGTTTTTTGTTTGTTTGTTTGTTTGTTTGTTTGTTTATGTCTTCAATCCATGGTCTCCTGTGCAGCTCGGACTCCTAGTGTGCTTCTGTGTCAACCTCCCCAGCACGAGGATTACAGGCGCGCACCACCACGCCAGGTCTCCTTGGCCGCATAGTGCCCCTGGGGGTGGAGCCAGCACGGCATGGGGTGCTGGCGATGGAATCCTCGTCCCTGCGCTTGCCTAGGCAGGCGCTTAGTCCACTGAGCTGTCGCACCAGCCCTTCGTGTTTCTCATTAACAAGCCACATCATCTTTTTCATTTTTTTAAAAGAAGGTTTTCTGACTTACTTTGGAGGGTCCATTCAAAATATAGGACAAGACTTTTTGTTCGGATAAAAAATTGTAAGTTTCATTTCCCAAGGAGTTTAATACAAAGAATGTGATCTTGTACACCCCCACATGGGACAGAGAACACATTAAGACACAAAGTCATTCCACCCAGAAAGGGACATTTTTGAATTTGTTTCGGGACTCAGGATCTTTTGCACTGCATACGAATGAACTATCTTTAGCCTAAACATAAGACTTCTATTTCGAGGCTGAAATCAGCTGATGCACCCTTATTTATGGTCCGACCCCATGGAGAGGTGAAAGCTCTTTGCCTCTGGACTAGAAATATAAATTCCAACTTAGGCTCTGCATACAAGAAGCTGAGGGCGACCTCGCATTTCCTTGGGGCTTTCGGGCTTCCAAGGGACTTTTCTCTTCTTCTTCTTCTTAATGTCTTTTAATCTTGAATCATACAGATTAAATTAAAAAGGAAACATATGGCTTTGACCTGGGCAGCTAAGTTCTACTTGTGACACTTCCGTGTCTCACCCTGGCCCCTAGTGTTAGCCGAGAAGGCAGACCCCAGGCTCCACTGAGCCTCCATCTGCTCACCAGGAAATCTACCTCCTGGGTGTCCCTATAAGTTTTGTAACCCTTGATGCGTTTCATGAGGAGTTTTCTGGAGGATCTGTGGACATGCTTTTATGTTTTGGGGCACGGGGTGGAGTAACTGCGGCAAACATGATAAGGCCACTTGTGCCATCCCCGCCCCCAACAGAGAGCTGGCCTGTTCTCTCAGGTTACTGGACTTTTAAGTGTTAACTGAGTCCACCTCATGCAGTCTTATTTATGGGTATCCATTGTGCATGTGACCCATACACGGGCGGCCCAATTAGTTATTTCACTGGGAGGACATCATTTCAAACTCTTTGCTAACCAGGCAGTGTGAACCTAGTCTAAGCCGGTCCCAACTAATGCTAATCAAATAAATGTCCTTTTGTGCAATGGGGTTATGTCTTCTTTGTCGAAGAAAGCACATTTAAAGATACATAGGGCAGCAAAATTAGGAGAAATCCACAGCCATGCAGAAAGTAGTAAAGAGGTAAGACTTTACCAAAACCATGAATTTACCAGTTTTCCTTGATATTTAAGATTAGCTTGTGGGCTCAAACGCATTTAAAACTTAGAGTAACAGAAAATTTACCTTTCCAAGTCATCTCAAAAGAGTGCTCTGAAGCTCACTTGGACATGACAGCTCTTCAATTTTATGAGGAACAACTAGTTTTAAAATGTCACTTTCCAGCCATTTTTGTTTGACCCAATTTCCCTAAGTGTGTATTTCTCCACCTTTTGTGTGGTTTAAAGTCACCATTTTGTTCATAATGTCCGAACAAGCCTGGCTCTGACATCACCCCCGTGTGTGTGATGGCTGTCACTGTGCAGCTCAGGGGAAGCCTTACGCCTCCAGCCTCCAGTTGTTAGGGTTCATGTCTAGATGTCCCCCCCCTTCCCCCGAGGCCTCTTGCCATCCCAGGGGCTGGGATTTTTAGAAACCACTGAATCTAGAGTTTGTGAATGGTTTCTAGAACAGTGCTGGGATTAGGGTGCTGGGCTTAAGGGTAGATGATTTCTGGATCGGTCCAGTGATTGGACTGACACAGGCCTAATCCCAGCAGACTAGATAAAATGAAAGGGGCAGAAAGAGGTGGTATCCCTGCTTGTTGTTCTGGTACTTTCTGTCAGCCATGGCCATTCTCTCCAGCCTGCCCTGTCTTGAGGCACCCAGTTACTGACTGCAACCTCTGCAAACTGTGAGCCGAATGAACCTCTGTTTCTTTAGCTCTGAGTTGAGCTATTTTATCTCAGCAATGAGACAAGGAAGTCAGATAATGATGCCTAGGAAATTCCTGCAGCATACGATGTCCAGGAAGGCGCTGACATTTGTAAACCTGTAAACCTGGGAACTCTTTGAACATTTAACTCTACAAAGGATTTGAGTCCAAATCACACAGTTGAGGGGTAGAGGTGCTCTGATGTTATGACCACTTTCATAGGCCCATAGTCTCAAAGCTGAGTAATAAAATAAAAAATAAAAATAAATGAAATGCATATGACACACATGGGCACACACGCAATTGTTTCTTCTTCCCCGGCCCTATTTCCATCTGGACACGAGTTCATTTCCACACACAGGGGAGACGCAGCGAGTGTGGGCACAGCGGCTCAGACACATATTTTCTAGTTCCTTTCGTGTGAGTGTATGTCTGCGGGACTGAGTACCTTAGTTCATCTTGGGGATTGTACATATACATATTGCATCTTCCCCATTCGCATTCCCAGACCTCCCTGTGCCCACCCTCGCTTCTCCCCTCACCCTGGAGCCACTTCCCCAGTCCCCACAATCCACCTCTTTGGATCTATCTTGTTCCACTGACTTTGCTCAAACTGACAAACTTGAAGTGAGTTTCTAAATGTAAGAGGCCCCCACTGAGCAAAGGTAAGATTTCCCTGGAGCTTTCAGGCCTCATCAAGGATTTTTTTGTTTTCTTTTCTAAGTGTTTTAAATCTTTGACCAAGATTGGATTCTAACAGGCACAAAACCAAGAGCCCTTCCCTTAGTAGTGAAATCTCATTTAAAACGACTGTGCGTCTTGTCCAGATTTTGTACAGGAATTTCAAAGCAAACCTTGCTCGGATCTGTGTACGGAAGCTGGAGTTGCCTGGTGCCCTCAGGGGTGCCTGCAGCGGGCTTCACATACACATGGGCTGCATCAAGCAGACCGAGGGGCCGGCGTGTGGACTTGGAGCCCCGCTGCAGTGCGCTTCCCGCCTACTGGCAACCGCAGAAGTGCTGACCCATTGCCCCCGTGACAGAGAACACCGGGCTTGGCCCTTACTTGTCCAGTAGTGTTGGCTTAGTCCTACCTAGGGAAACCAGGGAAGTGCCACGGAAAACCACAATTCTGACAATAAGAGACCTGGCTCTAACCCCAACTCTGTCCAATCCTCAGTGCGCAGGTTGTGAGGATTAATGTTATATCCAGCTTCCCTGGATGAGAGTTCACTTACCTAACCATCTGTTCTGTTTCTGGGCAACTGTGGGTAATTGTGCGTGTGTGTGTGTGTGTGTGTGTGTGTGTGTGTGTGTGTGTGTGTGTGTTTAGATTCTTCTAAACCCCTTTCTGGCTGGGTTGCAGCTTCCCTCGCTCCTGGGTGGCTGCCAGCGCCCCCTAGCCAGGTCGTCTGAGTATCCCTCCACCCGAGACTATTCATCTCTACAGCCCCACTTTTAAACAAAAGCTCTCTGGGACTTTTCTACTGCGTAAAGCGCCCGAAAGCCCCCAGCAGCCCTTCTCTTCCTATCTTCCTCTCCCAACAGCCGGTGTAGGTGGGGCCGTGGGGAGAAAGGAGCCTTCTCCGCTGTCGGCGGAGTGTAGACTGGAGCAACCACTGTGGGTGTCAGGGCCGAGATTTCTGAAAAAGCTAGGACTGGAGTCCCTTTGGGCCTGGCTGTGGTCCTTCCTGGTACCTTCCTGAGAGAATTAAACTCATGGTTCTACAGGGGCATATGCAAGTTTATAGCAGCATAATTTATAATAGCTAAATCTTGGATACGGCCCAAAGGCCCATTGATTGAGGAATGAATGGAAGGTTGTTTTTTTTATACAACAGAATACTATTCAGCCATAAAAACGATAAATTTGAGGCTTTTGTAGGTGAATAGATGTATTTGAAACCAGTCTTTAAGTGTAATAAATCAGACAAACATGCAAAGCCAGAAGTGTAAATATGGCTTGTATTGTATAATCCATGTATAATGACATGTATAATAGATACTGCAAAATAGGAAAGGGTTTTTCAAAAGGAAAAGGGGAACTAGGGAGGGCGAGGTAGGAAGGCATAGAAAAGAAATAATGATAAAAGAAGGATAAAGTAGAAACAAAGCTTTGTAAATAAGGAGGGAAGAGGGATCGAAGGGGGGAATGGGAAAAAAAAATCAAGGGGCTGGGGATATAGCTCAGCGGTGTAAGTGCCTACCTGGGAAGCACAAGGTCCTGAATTCGATCCCCAGTATGGGGGAGGAAGGGGTGTCCAGATACATCATGTACAGGACAGGCCAGATAGCACATCGGATTCAAGTGCCTGCCTAGGCAGGCTCAGAGACTGTGGTGCCATGCCAGCCACATTCCTGGGGAGCGCTGAGACAGCAATTAAGGCTGGGCAGCGGCCTGAAGTGAGCCTGTAAATCCCAGCGCATGAGAGGCTGGAAACAGAATCACTACAAGTTGGATCTATCTGGAGACCCTGTACTAAATGCATAAAAAGATACATCACGTGTACAAACTCCCTATGATGAATGTGATCATTATGTAGATCTAGATGGTAATGATAAACTTAATTTTTTAAAAAAATAATAAATAAAACAAAACACTACAATCAGTAAAACTCCTCTGGCGTCTGCAGTTCTGTGTTAGTGTCCATGTCGGAGAGCAGCTGTGTGCCAACCCCGCCAAGTCTACAGGAGGATTAGTGCTAGTTTCGGGGCCGACCTTGGCCTCCAGAGCTGGGGGCTCGGGCCCCAGCCACCAGTCCCTGCGGATGTCCTGCTTCTGACCCTCTCACGGTCTCCTCTGTTCTACCCCGCTGGCGGGTCTCTCTCCACCCTCACTGCTGGGAGGAGGGCAGAAGGGTCTGCGCTGTCCCACCCTCTGCCTTCGCTGCCTCCACTGCAGACCCTAGCCCTGTTGTCGGTAGAGGCTCCAGTGGGCTGCTATGGCGTGCAACAAAGAAGGTAAAGAACGTGGGCAGCCACGGAAGCTGGAAATGAATTACAGGTGTGCAGCTGGGGTTGGCGCAAGGCCAGTCGGGAGAACACAGACATTCGAGGCAAGCTAGGCGAACCAGCTAGGCAGAGGGGCTCCATTTGGCCTCAGCCAACCAAGCATATAAATCAACGTGCTGTAGTCCTGGGAAGGCCTCCGTCAAGACAGAGGGCTCCGCCTGACCCCAGCTCTCTGCATTTTCGCTCTTGCCCTCGTTTCTCCATGGTCCTCCCCTGCCCCTACCCGGAGACTTTCAGAGAGCTAAGCTGGACAAGACCAAAGAAAAGCAAAAGGCCCACAGGGCAGGGAACAGCTTCCTGGTCACTCATTCCTGTGGATGTCAGAGGTGAAACTTGCTGCAGGCTGAAATGTCCCGTCTGGAGGAAGGTAGCAGGGCTCAGGGCCTTGTATCCCAGATCCACCCGGTGCGGCTTGAGCTGCCACTCTGCTGCGCTCCACCCGTCTTCTTGGCATCTCCCAGAGTGGCAGTCCCTGCTCTGTACAGCTGGCCAACCCACGGGACATTTTGATTGATCTACAAGTCTCTTATATCAGATCGATTTGGCATTGGGGTGTCTATCCCTCCCCTTCTTCCAGGGACTTGGATTTTCAGCTGATTTTTTTTTTTTGGTGCGTGTGTGTGTGTGTGTGTGTGTGTGTGTGTGTGTGTGTGTGTGTGTGAGTAGCTCCAGTGTGGCTCTTCCTCTATTCAGCCACGGCAAATCCATCCTGGTGTTTTGAAATGGGGTTTTCATCATTGTGCTACATTGCCTGTGCAGACTTAGTCTTTGGTCCCCCTGCCTCAACCTCCCAGCGAGCCGAGGTTGAAGACATTTACCAGTGCACTGGGTTTGCCATTGCCTAGTTTTTAAATAGTGAAATGAAGGAAGGAAGGAAGGAAGGAAGGAAGGAAGGAAGGCGTTGATGCACTAGTTAATTTGCTCCCTCCCTTCTCTAGTTCTTTAGGATATCCATCCGGGGTTCTCACTCAGCACTCTCTCTCATGAGCTCAAGAGCTAACACAGAGAAACCACCAGAGCATGCTGAATTAAGAAATGTGCTGCATGTATTGGAATAAGACACATCATAGCAACCTGGTACCAATACACAGTGTATATGGGACACTCCCCTTATTTATTCATCAGGGCACTACAGTTAAAGTCATTGGGCAATGAGCCTGACCAGAAACACAAGTGCACCTAAATGTAAGGAGCACGATGTAGTCATAGTGCTGTACTTGGTGGTGGTTTCAAATGCTCCAAGGTCTTGTCTTCCTTGGCTTGGGATGCTTTACCATGTTTGATGATCTACGTGGCTGAGGGAGGGAGAAACTTGCTTCCTCGTGCACTCCTGGCAGGAGTACACGAACTAGACTTGATGTCTCACAAAGGCTCCCTTCCTTTTCAGAGAAGACCATGTTTTCAAAAATCTTTGAGAGGCAGAGGTGGAAGCAGCTCTCTGAGGTCTCTTTCTGGAGTCATCCTTCTTATTAACAAGGGCTGCAGCCTCAGGACCTAATCACCTTCCTAAGTCCCCACGCCCAAGTCCATCTGGTGGGAGTTAGGGTTCAGGATGTATGTTTTGGAGGAGAGAGTCGGAGAATGAAAGCATTAATCTGTAACACATCTTTTCTTATCACTAGTAGAGTAAAATCAAGATTTAGCAATGGTCACAAATAACTCAGATCCCTGAAACAACTGTATGGGTCTCTTTTTGTTGTTGTTTTGTTTTATTATTTTTAATGAAAAAGAAATAGCAATGAGGCAGCGTCACAACAGGTTAGTAGGACAGTTACAATAATTAATACATTGCAGTTGTTGTCTTCGTAGTAGTTATTCAAAAGTACAGGATGCTGGCATAATCTCTTGTATAAACACTATTACCACAAATATTTCTTCTCATTGAACTAAGAGAAAGTAGCCAAATAGTTCAATAGTCCATAATAGTAGTGGGTTATTAGCACAACTAGCAATGTCAGAAGCTGTTGACTGGAACCTTCTACAGCTCAGCATATTAATATGATTTCCCAAATTTTCTGATCAAGGAGATTATAGAGCTACAAAGGAAAGCGACTGACAATGTATAATGTGCCTAAGGAGAGTCGCCTAGAGAGAAACTCTTCTCTCAGGCTTTCACAGAGAGCAGGCTGGTCAAGCTATGGCCGTGATTCATCCAGATGGCTGACACTGACAAAAGATCTACAAACCTCTCTACACAGTTTCACAGTAAATCCTGAGGCAACTTGGCTGTCCTTGTCAGATACAAAAATTACATTTTTAGTTATATAGGCCTTGATCTATCTAGGTCTTAACCATCCAGTAGAAAAGCCTAACCGTGAGGTACAACAAGTAAAGCCACATTAATGTATGGACTTTTATTGTGGAATGTCCTGGTCACGTCAATGATTGCCTATGTTGCCCCTGGATATGCGGGTGGCTTGACTTCTGGATGCAAGACTTTGGGATGAGGAGTGCGTCAGGGCCTCCTGCTTCTGTCCTTGGGTGTCCTGAAGGGAGCCCACAGTGTCTTCCCATCATCTTGGTGGAGTTGCCTGAGTGCAAAGGCATTGTCTGTGTTCCGGTTTGCCTTCAGGATGCCCCTCAAAGTGCTTCTGTTGAGGGCGCTCTTCCTAGCCAAGCAGTGCTTGGAGGTGACCGACGTACCAGAATGCCTTCTTCAACAGACTAATCCATTCCTGGATTGGTGGTCAATGGGATGTTGGCTGAGGTGGGAACTTCATAGAATGGGATCTGCAAGTGGGAAGTCGGCCGTGCACTGTGGCCTTGGAGGGTAAATTTTATATACAGCCCTTTGTTCTTTCTTTTTGCTCCTGGTTATCACAGGTTTTCTCTTTCGTGTGCTTCGGGCATGCTGTTCTGCTTTTCCCTGTGCCCAAAGCAGTGTGGGGCAAGCGACCGTGGCCTGAAACTCCTGCGAGTGACATCCAGGTCCTTCTGCAGCTCTTCTGTGACTATGCCGACAGGCTCTCACATCCTCAACAGTTTGATAAAAGAGTGGCATGCAGTTATAATTCAAGTAATTCTAAGGATCAGGGTCTAGAGCTCCTGATTTGGATCATAAACGCTTATGCCAATGTATGTTTTTCATGTCAAGACGCCTGTCCGTATGTTCTTTGTTTTTACTTCTCCACTGTCCTGGGATGACTTACTGTGTGACATTATTGCTCTTCCAAGGACAAAAGAAATCTTCATTTTTGCACTTAATGGAGAAGAATGTGCATTGTCACCAACGATAGAATAGGATCCAACCTACAGGCACCCAAGAACCCATATCGGTTTGTCCGGCAAAGCTGGCCACGTTCCTGGTTACTAAATCTTGGTGAAGAATGAGAATGTTGTTTTTTATTTAGTGGACAAAGTAGACATATGTGGTGGGTGAGCATCCAACAGGTGTCAGCCATGGCTCATGCTCCATTTAAAATTTTCTGTAACTCCAAAGATGACTTCCATAAAAGGGAAAAATATATAAATGTCCCAGACTCTCATTATGAGCAACTTTCTATCATCGTCATCGTCATCGTCATCGTCATCGTCATCGTCGTCGTCGTCGTCGTCGTCGTCCTCGTCCTCGTCGTCGTCGTTGTCATCACCATCTGATCCCACCAACTTTTTAGACCAATCCTTAGGAAGTTAGGACCAACTATGCATACAAATACGTGACAAAACTCTGAGGCTTCTGTAGCACTGACTTGCATTTTTAGGACCTGTTATTACTTGATGTCAGAAGAGACCAGCCCCGAATGGCATTTTGTTAGCACAAATTTCCTGGTAGCTTCAGTTCACACTTGTTAAATTTTAACTGGGCTTATTCCACATACAGAGCTAAAAAGAGAACTCTCTCCCAGCACCACTGCCAAGGCTGTAACGAAAGCCTCCCTGCTGTTGTAGCTGTAATAATAAACCCTTTTTTATATGGGCTTTTCAACGTTATAGGGTCACAAAGTGTCTTGAAATAAATCTTAAAGGGAAACAGAAAATTCTAGAATCACACCCAAGCTCTTTATGGCGGTAACTGTAACGGAGATAATAAATTGTGGGTATAAATTAATAACTGCGGATGTGGTGCTTGGAACCCCAGGGTGAGGTGTTCACCAGATCAAAGTGACCAGGTGTTGAGAGTCAATAGCTAGGAAACATGAGCGGGGGAGCTTTGCTCGGAAACCAGGGAATCGAAGTTGTGCTGCCACATTTCCTGAGGAGTGTGAGTCTTGGATATGAATGCTTAGGGAAGACAATTTCTTAGGAGGCAGGAAAGAGAATCGGGAGGCTGGGATGATTAGCATATTCATGAGCTCATGGGCTGTAATTGACCAGGTTCTCGTAAAAACAAGCTGCAAGCCCTGACTGTTCCTCCTCTGAGAGTCTCTCTTCCGCAGAGCCCCAGGAAACCCAACTGCCCTCCCTTCTTGCCAGAGCAAGAATGAGAACTTCCAGCCTTTGCTTTGTTTCTTTCAATATTCAGAAGGAACCAGGAGTCGGAATGGAGGTCCTCCTAGTGCCCTGAGATGGAGAATCTGCCTGGTTCCCTTCTCCAATTCCAGGGCGCAAGGGTTGGAGGGACACAGTGGAGAGGCCAGGCGGGGTCCCTGCTGCCCATAACGATCTGGAAGTCTTAGGGGAGGCTTTTCTCGGTTTTCATAAATGCCCACAGTCCTTCAGCTTTAAATCTTGGCATTTCTTACATTGCGTCCTTCCTTGCACAAGAATCATGGTTCTTTGATCACTGTTAAGCTCCCCACAAGCGGACTCTGTATGCTGTAACTTCTTTCGGTGCCATTGTTATTTTGCTTGTAATATGGTATCAGCAATTTTCTTTCTTTCTTATTTATCTTTGTAATAAGAACTCCTCAAGTGTGGCTTATTCATTTCCTCATTTATTAATTTTTTATTAGTCAGAAAATCCTTTCTTTTATCTAAGGGACTGCTAAAATCCATATTTATTTTAGTTGGGTTAGTTCTCCAAGGTAGTGAAAGGTCCTTCTCTGGCTGCTACTAAGTTATAAATCACACATACAAGTTCCCTGTATTGACATTTGCAAAATTGCTTTTATTGTTAGCTTGCTATAATATATATTTAATGGAAAATTTAACTTCTTAAGGCAAGTTGGAATTATGTAATAGACCATGTTTCTGATTATTTCATTATGTAACTATTGATTTGCAATTAGATACAATTTTGAGATTTTGCGATGCATTCTCTAGACCCAAAGAGAAGTTATTAGTCTGTTAAGTCAATATTTTCATTTAATGCTATCAGCTAATTTGCCAATATCATGCCATTTTATATAACCTATAACTCTGGACATTTTCTGCCTACTGGCACTCATAATGATCTTGTTCTGTCTTTGGGCATTGTTCTGATATAAAGTTCTTCCTAAACTAAAACGAATACACCTTACATTTCCATTCTGTGGCTTTTGTAATGGATATTTTTTCACCATATGCCATTTTATTTTATTTATTTAGTTTTCTTATTTTATTTTATGGTTCCAGGGATTCAACTCAGAACCCTATGCTTGTCTGGCAAACACTTATTCCACTGAGCTATCTCCCTGGCCTGCATGCCCTTTTATTTATTTTTTTTTCAATTTTTTTATTGTTTAAATTTAACAATGGTTATATTACATATTTTCATCATCAGATCAGTTTAGATTAATACATATAGGTATATAAGACTGATCAAACAATTAAACATTAACCTTTCTAAATCCACGTTACTTTTTTTTTTCTTTTCCCCCTACTTTTCTTTGAAAGTTGACATATTGCATATTGTCCTCACAATCATTCTATAGAGTACAGTGTGTGGGCATGACCCACCTCCCTATTGATGTTGCATAGAAAAAAGAAAGAAAGAGAGAGAAAAAAAGGAAAGAATATACTTCTCTTTGGACTAAGAGGAAGCAGATACATACACAGTCAAAGGTTTTGCAATTGCAGTGGGCCACCAGTGAAGCTTGTGATGTTGGAGGCTATTGAATCTAAGCCTCCTAAAGCTCATCT
>PVJA010047437.1:0-14643 GCA_004027025.1 Myocastor coypus
AAAAAAAAAAAAAAAAAAAAAAAAAAAAAAAAAGAAGAAGTAAAAAAAAATGTTTGCCTGGCAAGCACAGGGTCCTGAGTTCCAAGCAATAAATAAATAAATAAAATTAAAATAAAAATTCACTTAAATTTTTAAGAAAACTGGGGCCCAGCAGGATGGCTCAGTGGTCTAAAGCGCCTGCTTAGGAAAGCTTGGGCAGCTGCAGGGACCATGGTTCAATCCCCGCCACCACATGCTGCGCCAGCCCTGCCCTCAGGGCAGGCTGAGCTGGCCATAAAAATAAACAAATAAACAAAAGTTCCGAAAGAAGAAAAAAAAATTTTTTTTTAAAGAAAACATTAGGGGATAATGGGGTGAGTACGAAGAATTCTAGAGAAAGTATTTTTCTATTTCTAGTATATATCCCCTCCTAAGACAAAAAGAAAGGAGGTTCAGGCTGAGATTAGTTTCTAACTCTGAGACTTATTAGACTCAGATTTCTACATGGCAATGACAATAGCCAAATCAAAAAATCAATGAAGGGGCTTGGCAGGATGGCTCGGTGGTCTAGAGCACCTGCTTGGGGAAGCTTGGGCGGCTTCAGGGACCACGGTTCGATCCCTGGCACCACATGCTGCGCCAGCCCTGCCCTCGGGGTGGGCTGAGCCAGCCATGAAAATGAGTGAATGAACAAACAAGGGTTCTGAAACAAGAAAAAAATAATAAATAAAATAAAATAAATTCTTAAAAAGAAAAATCAATGAACCTAGCAAACGTAATGGTGCATAACTGTACCTATAGGATTCAGGAAACTGAGGCAGGAATACTGTGAGTTTGACACCAGCCTGGGATACACACTAAGTTCAAAGTGGGCTGGACTACATAGTGAGACTCTGTCTCAAATGAGCCTTGATGATTTCCTACATTGTCTTAGCATACAGGGAAAAGCAGAGACCCAGGACCCCTTAGGCACCTTCATTTTCTTTGCGTGAAGTTTCTCCTCCTTCAGGTGCTCACGAAGAATCTCTCGATGGTTCACTTCCTGCTCTTGGGCAAACTCACAGAGTGTGTAGCTACGTACAGAGTTATGCCGCTGGGCCATGCCCAGAGAGCTACCCCCTTGGCTGGGCACGCTGGTGAAACCCTGGCGGCGGGCAAAGTAGTACACAGTCACCTGGTCAAAGCGTACATTCTTCCTCCGAAGCTGCTTCTGCCGCTTCAGGATGGATATGGCTAAGAAAGGAGCAGAGAGAGAGGTTATTAACCCAGAGATCTGCTTTTTGGGGCCCTCACCCTTTCTTATCCATCCTGACTCTGAACTGTACATCTCTAAATGTACTCTCTATACTTAGAGAACTAATATTTTCAAATTATAAATGCACTACTGGAGGGTGCCTTCCCTTTCCTGTTTTAGAAATGGATCTTTGTTATGTAGCCCAGGCTATCTGCCAACTCACAGTCCACTGCCTTAGCTTCACGAGTGCTGTGGTTACAGGCATGAGCCACCACACTGGGGTGAGCACCTTGAACTTCAGTTAGTTCATAGCTCTGCCTCCAAATTGACTTCACCTAAACAGATGACCACAAAATATATTTTTAGGCAGCCGATGTGAAGAAGATTGCTAAGATGATCTTTTAGGATATAATAATCTGCAGCTTTCCTGGTCACATGTGGCAATATAAGTTAATTAAAATTAAATACATTTAATTTTAAATGTAAAAATGCATTTTTTAAATCAGGCCCTCACCTGGCAGGATGGCTCAGTGGTCTAAAGTGCCTACTTAGGAAAGCTTAGGCAGCTGGACCGCGGTTTGATCCCCGGCACCACATGCTGCGCCAGCCCTACCCTTAGGGCAGGCTGAGCTGGCCATAAAAATAAATAAATAAACAAACAAAAGTTCTGAAACAAGAAAAAAATAAAAAATAAAAATTCTTAAAAAAAAAAAAAATATACCTGGCATGGTGGCGCATGCCTGTAATCCCAGCACTCAAGAGGCTGAGGCAGGAGGATCGATGTGAGTTTGAGACCAGCCTGGGCTACAAAAGTGAGCTCAAGGCCAGCCTGAACTGCATAATGAAACCCTGTCTCAAAAAGACAAAAAGAAAAAAAAAATTAAATAAATAAATAAAATAAAATCAGGCCCTCAGTAGCATTGACCATATTCTAAAACTCAAGCGCTAAAACATATGGCTAATGGCCACCACTGGACAATGCTGATACAATAAATTTTTATCTTAACACAAAATTCTACTGGACAATATTAATCTACAGTATGGGATGGCAAATGTTTCCCCAAAAGGGCCACACAGTAAATAGTTTAGGCTGTACAAGTCGTGAGGTCTCTGGTGAACTACTCCATTATGCTTTATAGCATGGGAGTAATCACAGACAGTGGATTAAATGTGTTCTAGTAAAACTTTATTTACAAAATCAGGCAGCAATCCAGATTTGGCCCACAAACAAACCCTGATCCACATTATCAGAAGTTCTTTCCAAGGACTAATGAACCTATAAGAGCTAAACAATCCATGGTGCTGGGGAGATAGTGTGGCAGTCTAAGCATCTGCTTGGCAAGCACAAGGACCTGGGTTTGATCCCCAGTAGCAATGACCCTGCCCTGGGTACAACGTGCTGGCCCATGAAACAGGGCATGGTGGCACATACCTATAGTCCCAGCCCTGGGAAAGCTGAGATAAGAGGTTCGCTAAGAGTCCAAGCTGCATGGCTTGGACCTTGTACCAAGTAAATAAATTAAAAAAAAATTTTTTAATGTTGAATACCTATATATATATATATACATATATATATATATATATATATATATTTTTTTTTTTTTTTTTTTTTTAATCCAACCAGGTGTGGTCACATACACCTGTAACCTCAGCATGTAAGAGGCTGGATCAGGCTGGACAGGAGGATCCCTTTGACTTCAACACTAGCTTAGGTTACATATTCAGTTCAAGACCAACCTGAACCACATAGCAAGACTATGTCTCCAAAAAATAGGAAAAACCTAACAAACAAAAAGAATTTAAAAATCCAGGTGGGCACAGTGGCAAATGCCCATAACCCTGGCACTGCAGAGGCTGAAGCAGAAAGTTCCCAAGTTCAAGACCAATCTAGGACAGTGAGGTCCTGGCTAAAATAGAATAAAACTCAATTAAGATATATGCCACACATGGAGGCACATGTCATAGTCTGAGTCTGCAGAGCCTACAAGAAGGATGCCCCAGGTCCAAGGCCAGGCTGTGTTACATAGAAAAAGCCTGTCCTGAAAAAGCAAAAGGAAGAAAAAAGGAAGGAAGGAAAATGGAGGGGAAAGGAAGGGGAAGAATAGAATTAAGAAACCTGCAAGTGCCTTGGTTGTCTAGGCAGTTAAGCATTTATGTCCTGCTACGGCCACAATTTTCAGAAAATCCAAGGAAATCTGCAGAGAAAGTCCTGAATTCCTCCCTTTTCAATCTAATACAAACATTCTGGGAACCCCCAAGCCACAAGATGAGCATATCAGCTCAAATAAATCAAACCCAAGTCTAGGTTCTAGGAGCACAAAGTCCTCTAAAGAGCAAGGGAAGACAGAATGAATCCCATGCTGGTAGAAGCAGCCTGAGAGCAGTGGCAATGGGACTGGGGTGCAAATGGGAGGGAGTAGCTCACTCACGTGTGAAGCTGGCAGTTGTAGGAGGATTGAGGCTGTCGCAGCTGTCAGCACTGTCACTGCTAGAGATCTCATCATCTGAGTTGGAAACTGAGGAGCCCACATCCACATCATCAAACTTCCTCTTGAGACCCGAGCCCGAGAATGCATCCATTGGTTTCAAAGGGTTTCCTCCAGAAGCCGACCACGTTGGCCTCAATGCCTCTGCTCACCAACAGCTTGCCAGGTGCATTAGGATTCTGCCCAGGGGAAAACAGGAATCAGCATCTCGTCCTCAGCTGGACTCCTGCTCCAGGTTATACATCTAGCTTTCTGTTTCAACCAAGACGGCCTGTGACCTAGCACTGAAGTCTGATTTCTCAAGACTAGGTCACTTCTCTCTAGCCAATATTCTCCTTTTACTTATTTCAGCCCCTCCGGTCTCAATCACTCTGACCAACTAGCTGAGCAGCAGCAGCAGCAGCACCCCTTCCCCTCTGGGGGAAGGTCTCTACTTCCAGTCCAGTAGGGCTTAGGCTTCACCAGCCCAGGATAAGAACTGTTCTCTTTTGATCACACAGGCAAGCTATCTAGGGGGCCAGTGGCAGAGGGGCTGGAGACCAAAGGCAGAATTAGGTTTTTCCTACACTAAGACGAGATCCAATTATTTTTCCTCATGAATAATATAGCATGGCATTTCCCAAAATGTGTCTTACTAAATACATTAATTCCATGAATACTAATAGTCTCTACATGGAAATATAACTCGTGTCAAAATAGTTTAGAAAACTGGGGCCAGGGAGATGGCTCTGTGGCACAAGTGTCTGCCTGGCAAGTCAAGTGCAAGGTCACGAGTTCAAGCTCCGGTCCTGAAAAAAAAAAAAAAAAAAAAAAACTGCTCATGGCTGGACACGGTGGCATACAACTGTAAGTCCACCAACTTGGAAGTCTGAGGAAGTGGGGTAACAAGGCCAATTTGGGCAGACATTATCTCAAAACAAATTTTAAGCCAGGTAATGTGGTACAGACCTATAATCTCAGCACTCTGGGAGGCTGAGGCAACAATACTAGACTAGGTGCAGCCTAGGCAACAGGCTGATTGCAAAATAAGAAATAGCAAGACCTGATTTCAAAATAAAAAATGAAAAAAGGGTTGGGGCTGTAGTTTACTGTGAAGGCCCCAGGTTCAATCACTTGTACTACACCTCCTCAAAAAAAGAAAAAGAAAACTGTTCATGGTGGAAACAGTTTAGAAGCCTTTTTACATACTACTGAACGTGACAAAAGCTGGGAGAAAACATAGAATGCGGTGTTTCACAAACTGAAATAGTTCCCAAAGTATGCTAGGGGCAGATAATCTTCAAAGCACATTCTGGGAAATACTGTACTGGCTCTCAGTTTTGAAGGACGTAGGCAGTCAGGAAAACTGTTTGACCTAGATCTTTACAACTATAAAATGTCTCCCCAATCTCCTAAAAAGGGCAAATCTGCTACTAAAGAAAGGACCCAAAATTAGACTTTCTGCTGCCTTCAAAACCAGACTCTGGGGGCAGAAGTATAGCTCAGTAGTAAAGCACTTGCCAAGCATGCTCGAGGTCATGGGTTCCATCTCCAGCACTACCACGCAAAAAGCCAGAATCTTTCCCAATCTCATACTGGTCTACCATCATTCTCTGTGCAAGGAAAATGTAGCTTTACACTCTGCCCTCTGGAAAGAAACCACAAGGAAAACAAATAGCAAAGAAAGAAGCAATTTATTCTGCTCCTATGGCTATGGCAGCTAATGTTGTCAACATGCTTTCACATAACCAAGGAGTCTAAGAATTCATTTCCCAGGTGTAAGTCTTTCTCCTTCTCTGACTTTGGAATTAAATTCCAGGAGGACATGAATCTGCTCAGAAGAAATGCTGTCAGAGTTGAAGCCACGTGTGATGAGGTATGAGGATCTCTTGCTTTGCCTCAGCACTGCCAGAATCTCCCCAGACTATGATCTCACTAGTTGCTAATTATGCAGCAGGAATAACAGCACTGCCCAGACTGACAGGGCTGCATTATTACTGCAGAGTGGCTACCCAGAATATATACACTGTGGCAGCAAGAAAGGCCTGCTACAGAGCTACTTTCAGAGGTACCTGGAAGCAATTTTGATCAGCTGTACAAAGTCAACCAAACAAACTTAATAAGTACAACCAACCAAAAGTACTTCAGAGAAATTATTTCCTAATCTATCCAGATCACATCAAAATTCTGCATTCAAGTCGCAAGATGTAACTGAGAAACCTCAACCACCATGGGTCCCAGACAAACGCGTTCCTCAAATAAATTTGGCTGTGTGTGTGTGTGTGTGTGTGTGTGTGTGTAGATAGTGTATTTGGTAAGACTATAATTAAGTTTTAAAATATGCTCAAATTGTCATTTCTGTTTTTCAGGTCAGAATTTGAGGTCATGTTCTGGACTTTTAAATGGATTTTTAGCTGTGTTAAAGATACCCATAAACCAAAAATTTTTTTCATTCTAGGCTGGGGAGATAGCTTGGCAGTCTAAGTGCCTGGCTGGTAAGTGCAAGGACCTCAATATGAGAGTTTGATCCCTGGTATCACATGCCATGCTGGCCCCAGAACCCCAGATGTGCCATGCTGGCCACCAACACTGGGCATGGTGGTGCGCACCTCTAATCCCAGCACTGGGGAGGCTGAGACAGGAGGATCACTATGAGTTCTAGCTGTGTGGCGAGACCCTATATCAAGTAAATAAATAATTTTTTAAATCTTTTTGCACTCTATTCTTTTTTTTTTTTTGATTTTTGAGACAGGGTCTCACTGTGCAGTTCAGGCTGTCTTTGAGCTCACTTTTGTAGCCCAGGCTGGTCTCGAACTCACAACAATCCTCCTGCCTCAGCCTCCCAAGTGCTGGGATTACAGGCGTGAGCCACCACGCCCGGCTGTACTCTATTCTATAAGTGGCCACAGGGGTATGGACAGACACACTTATAATAAAGTACACATGTGAGTGCAATGAAAAAACAGAATGTTGGCTACTGAATTTAATTTTTTCTTTTCACTTAATCAATACCTTAGCAACCATAAGAGAAATCTGGCTGAGCTGAAGATCTGCTTTTTCAGAAATGGTTTATTCCCCTTTCAGCTTTAACTCAGCTTCAGATAATGGTAAGCACTAGATGAATAGCTCTTTCCTTGGCCAGAAAGCACTTGTGATTTATAACTAGAAGCAAATGTGCACTCCTCAGGTGTCCCTTTTCTTCCAGTAGTGTGGCTTTTCTTTCACTATTTCTTATTATTAAGTCCCACATGTTTTTTTTTTTTTTTTTGTCTTTTTGAGACAGGGTCTCACTATGCAGTTCAGGCTGTCCTTGAGCTCACTTTTGTAGCCCAGGCTGGTCTCGAACTCGCACCGATCCTCCTGCCTCAGCCTCCCAAGTGCTGGGATTACAGGCGTGCGCCACCACGCCCAGCTTCCCACATGGGTTTGATCCAAAATCACCTTTATTACTAAAATTCTCCACTGTCTTTAACTAGATGCCTTTAGGAGTATCAATTTTTCTTCATGTTCTTTTCTGTGCATGAAAGTGCAGCAAGGATTTCTAGCTGCTCATTCCAATCTCCTGTTCCTTTATTTGGTGTATCTTCCCCACTTCTAGAGGTTTCTGGGTAATGATAGGTAAAAAAAGAAATAAAAAAATATGAAACGTAGGATGAAAATACTTCTTTAAACTGTGTGAAAATAATCAGAATCTTTCTGTATGAATTACATGTATATTGACCCATAACCTATTTCATTAAAGGGCTGGAGGTATACTTCAGTATGCAGAACACCTGCTTGGCATGCTTAAGACCTTGGGTTTCATCCCCAACACCACAAAAATAAAACTACTCCATCAACTAGGGTAGCACTCCAGAAAACCCTAAAGGAGACTCTCCTGCCCCAGCTTTATTTGCTTTAATGTATTTGATAAAAGGTCTCACTATGCAGCTCTCAGCTCAGGTTCGTGATCCTCCTATTTTCAGCCTTCCCAGTTCTGGGATTATAGGCATGTGCCACCATGCCCGGACTTGGTTATGGACTCAGCACGTCCCTGGGGCAGAGCTGGAACAGCATGTGGGACTGGGGATTGAACCCTGGTCCATGCTCCTGCCACAGCAGAAACTTAGAAAAAAAAAAAAAAAAAAGGCAGTTAGTCAGTCTGCTGAGCTATCTGCCAGCCTGGGATCATTTTCTGACATCAACTCTATTAGTTACATTTTCAAAATTCCACCTATCGTATACTGACAACCATTTCAGGTATATATCTCAACCCATTTTTCTTTTGTCAATTCTCTGTTGTGAACTTGACATATTAAATACAAATGTTCATCATGAGCACCTAGAACAATACCCTTCCATTTACTTTCACAGCACCCTGGAAAAGTCTTCCTTTGCAACAGTAATGACTAGAATAGGTTCCATATTTTCTAATTCTCCAAATTAAATTAATCTTTCAAACCAGGACTAGAAATCAGTCAATTCACACTTATTTCAAATATTCACTGGTAGAGAATAAATGTCTGTGTTCATGACATACACTTATAAATTATAATCCAAGCACTTAAACCCACATGATGGGTAAGACTGGAAATGTAGGTCATAACTGTCAGTCAGTTAACTGTCAAATGACCAATCCAAGCAAAATGCTACTGGACAACAAATGCATTTCTCTACAAAAGCTTCTAAATGCCAGTGAAAGATTGACATTCTCTAGCTTTCTGCCTTATGCTCTTTTATCAAGTGTTTCTGGCTAATCATTTCTCAAAGCTGTATGAAACAGTTCAGATTCACAAAATATAGAAGACACTAGGTTAGCACCAAATAAAACCAACATGTATGTTTTAGTACTAGACTGAGTTTGAGGCATATTGGGATTCTCATAACCATGAAACACTCTAGAATATGTAGGGTTAGCAAAAGGTACTTCCCAGGAAAAAAATTTGGTGGAAACAGAATGTACTTTTGAAGTTTAGATAACACAAACTCCATTCTTTTGTTTTGTTTTATTCTTAAGACGGGGCTCACTATGCAGTTCAGGTTGCCCTTGAGCTCACTATGGAGTCTAGGCCGGCTTTACAGGAGGGTGACACCATCCCTGACTAAACTTCATTCTTAGAAACGTACAATTAAGATGAGGTACATTCTACAGAACAAAGCCTCTTCACCTAACTGGAATCCAATCTTCTACTAAAGGTCAAAGGGACCTAGTACAAGATCAGGGCTACTGTATACTAGCTGTATACTTAAATTAAAAGGAGAAAGTCTTGCTAAGTGTTACACTAAACCTGAGCAAGACAGCCTGCCCTGTTTCTTCTTTTAACTGTGACTGATTCTCAAATACTATGAATGTCATGGTTCTGTGTATTTTAGAAAGTACTCATGTGAAAACCTCCTGTAGTTATTTGAAGAAAGTGCTCTTTGCCTCACTAACTTTACCCATTTACTAACAAAAGGTTTGAATTTGGATTTTCCATATTTGAACTATCATCACAGAGAGGGCATAAGATCTCTGGGGAAACACGGGCCCAGAACACGATGCTGCACTACCTCTCAGGGATATCAAGTAATTTAAAACTCTGGCACGACCTGGGTATGGAGATTTACAGGTCAGAAAACCAGTGAAGGATTTATCATCACGGATTTATCATCAATTGAAAACCGCTGTACAAGGGGACAGTGTTGTCTCTCAGGGACAACTTCTAACCTTTCATACTAATGAACTGTTTCTGTGTCACACTGCCACTCCAAACCCTTTTAAAATGATGAATCAAGAACACAGCACTAAAAGGGTTGGATGGCAGTGGGCCTGGGCAAAAAGATAAAAGCTAGCAAGCAATGCAAATGATGTTTTCATTTTCACACACAAATACAAAAATAGAAAACATTAGGAATCAAAGCTAAAATGTCACGTCAAGTTCCTTTTACTGAACGTGCTTGATAAACCCATTTCTGAATCTCGCTAACCTTCCCGCTCATTCCCGTCGTCCGGAGCCCCAATGAGCCTTCCTCATTTCTTCCTGTCTGCGGCTCACAAATTCCCAACCACTCCTCCCACATTTTCCTTTATTCCCTCTACCTTTCCTTCACTTTGCTCCATCCTACATCATTCTCCATGCCATTCCGAACCTGAGTTCTCATCCGCAAACCTGCCGGCTTCCACGCCGCCCATCTGTCTCCCTCGAACTGTCCCACAGCCCGGGCCGCGCTCGCTGCCCCTCGCTCCCACGCCTCTTCCCGGTTCGGATGCTTCCCAGCCGCGTCCTGGATCCCCCCACCCCCCCACCGCCGACCGCTCCCGTCCGAGCTTCCCTTTCTGACCCCTCCATCCGCGGGTCTCTGGGCTTGACCACTCCTTCAGAGGCGCCCGAGGACAGATCCCCAGAAAAGACGAGACAACACCCTTCGCCCCGCACCCCTAGCTAGAACCATTACCGGCCCCGCCGCAGCAGCCTCCTCCCGTGATGGTCTCTGCCGCCCCCGCTGCCGTCGCCGCCCTAGCCCGGTGGGAAAGAGGGAGGAGCAAGCGAGCGAGCGAGCCCCGGGCCCGTGGCGACGGTCGGGAGCTCCCAGGGCGGCAGGGTGGGGAGGGAGGGTGAATGGGCAGGCCGGCAGGCGGAGGGGGGCGGTGAGCTCCGGCAGCGCGGACAACCCTAGCAGAGCAAGCCCAGAACCGCCCCGGCTCCGGCTAACAATAGGCTCCGGCCGCAGCGCTCTGGCTCTTATAGGCGCCGGCACGTCCTGGCCGAGCCCTGAAGCAGTCTGGGAGATGGAGTCCACGTACTGGTCCCGCGCCAGGGGCAGGCCGGGAGTTGGAGGCGGCGAGTGCGGCAAAGCCGGAGCAAGCCGGCAAACGGGCTGCAGAGGCGGTGTCTGATGTGCACCCCACAAAAGCAAGTTTCGTGCCACTGCAGCCTTTTGAAAGGGAAGGCAGGAGACCCTCAGGTACACATCTTCAATGACTAAACGAATTCTCTAAAGCTCTCTTTTCCGATCATACTCCCATGACTAAGGAGCATAATTCTTGCTCTTGGAGCTTAGTGTTAAGCAATATCAATTTACTGCAGCCTGTCCAAGTTATAAAGAAAATACAAGCAAATATCTTCAGGTATCTACTTATAGGCTACAGTCAGGTGACCTGCTAAGAAAAACATTTTTAAAAATTCGTGCTCTTTGACAATCTTTAGAACTCTGCAACCCATCTTCAAGATGGGGAACACAAACACTCCAAGTCAGAAGTTATTTGTGACTTGCCAAAAACAAAAGCCTTAGTTTCTAAACTCTGGTCTCTCCCTAGACTTAAGGAAGTCTGAAAGATATCAGTATATTCTGTGGTTCCTCCCCAACTTGGGCTAACATCCTTTATCCTTGTACTTTCCCGTGCCCATACTCTACTTCAATACACTGGCCCATTGGTCTTGCAGTTCTTTCAATAGGGTAATCATGCTCTTACCACAGAGCCTTCTGCCTGGAATGCTTCCACCTGCAGGCCACATACTTACTCCTTCGTCTAATATCTGTTGAAATATCCCTGTGCTATACAGATTGCCTAGCCATATTTCTAAAATAACACTTGGCCTCTATTCCTTTGACTCATATTTCTTCTTAGTTTTACCATCTGACATACTGTTTTTCAGTCTCCCTTCGCTTGACTAAATTCCATGAGACAAAGGAATTGTTTCAGTGACTGTATTCTCAGTACCAAGTATAAAACCCAGTACAGTATTTGACACTGGGAGCACAGTAGCTATTTTCTGAGTTGATGGAGGATGGATGGATGGCAGGATTTAAACTCAGATTTAAACTTAGAGCAGGGTATATTTATAATCCCAGCACCTGGAAGTTGAAGCAGGAGATTGTGGAGTTCAAGGCCAGCCTAGGCCCGGCGGGATGGCTCAATGGTCTAAAGCCCCTGCTTGGGAGCTTGGGCGGCTTCAGGGACCGCAGTTCGATCCCCGGCGCCACATGCTGTGCCAGCCCTGCCCTCAGGACAGGCTGAGCCGGCCATAAAAAATGAGTGAATAAACAAACGAAGGTTCTGAAACAAGAAAGAAAATAAAATAAATAAATAAATAAATAAAGGCCAGCCTAGACTATAATAAGCAAGACCCTGTCTCAAAAACAAAACAAACCTCAAGCTAAGATAGTTCCAATTCCTACTGCATTTTTCACTGCAGCCAAAAAACTATAAAGCCAGATCTGCTGGCTACCAAACCACCCCCTCTTTAAAATTATGAAGTTGGATGGCTTAGAAAAAATGTCAAGAATTCCAGTTCCCTCCCCTGGGTAACATCAGAGACTGCAAGCAACTAGAAGGCAATGGTGCAAAACAAAAAAAACAGCAGATCACAATAAAGCACTCCTTAGGGTACCAGGCACTGATCTCTCTACTGGCTGAAATGCAGAGGCAATGATGACATGAAGAGCATAATACTAGCACTAGATTAAATATAAACCTCTATTCCTCCACTCTGTGTTACAACCCTGGGGAAAGTAACTTCCCTGCCTTAGCTTCCTCATCTGCAAAATGTGGGTAACAGTATGTATCTCAACTTTTTATGGAGGTTAATTAAATACTATGCTATACTATGTATTATGTTTACAACCCAGTCAGTGCTATGTTATTTTTAATCATAAGTTTTCTATTCAGTTGTTTAGAAAGTTCTGTTCTGTTCTCAAAAAGAAGGCCTCAGACTACTCTGTAACATGCTGAATAACAACAGGTTAAAGACCATGGTGGGCATGCTAATAAAAAATGTGTTTCATAGCCCCACACCTCTAGAGTTCTGATTGTCATGGAAATTTGTCAGGGTTGGGCTGGGAAGATGGCTCAGCAGCATAAGCACCTGCCTGGCAAAACCAAGATCCTGTGTTTGATCCCTGATACAAAAAAAGTCAGGGTAACAAAAGCCCCAGTGATGGGCAGGGGTGATAGTGCAGTAGAGTAAGTGCCTGCCTGGCAAGCTCAGGGTCTTGAGTTCAATCCCCAGTACCAAACAAACAAACAAACAACAACAACAAAAAAAAAAAAACCACGAAAGCCCCAGTGCCCAAGCTTTGTTGGTTAATGTTGTCAAACTAGAACACACCCAAATCAAGGACAGCTCATTCTTTCAGAAGACAGCAAAATTCAATTTGGCAGTAAGCTCTAGATCGTCTAAAAGGTCACCCAGACCTGCAGCAAACTTCACAACTAGTTATTAACTAGTTATCATACACGTACAATATTTGCAGTTACACTACAACCACTGGATAAGTTACTATAGTGATGCCAATTTACATGAAACTGCAATTCTATTCCAGCCTAAAACTAAGTAGGGCCTAAGAAAGACAAAGGTCAGATGGTAGTTGTTCAGGAAGCTCCAGTGAAGGATAGAAATAGAACTTCCATGTTGTTGAAATAGAATTGCAAAGAAAAGTGACAGAAATGCTAATATTACTATGTGAATGACACTGGCTAGGCATGATGTCTCAGGCCTGTAATCCCAGCATTTGGGAGGCTAAACCAGGAAGATTTTGAGTTGAAGACCTGTGTGGACAATTTTGTCTCAAAATAAAAAGGGTTGTGGATATATATAGCTCATGAGAGGCACCACATCAGTGCTACAAGAATATAACCTTAGACCATACTCTAACATACAAATGGGCCAGCTTAAAATGCACAAATTGCAAACAGGTAATTTGTTTTGAGAAAAAGTCAAAGAATAAGAAGGACATAAGACTAAGGACAGGCACTGCAAATAGCAGCTGCAGATGAAAAACAAGTTAGATTTTATGTTCTAGGCACACTTTATAAATAAACCTTGCAGTTACAGTGGCATAATGAGGTGATTTTAACAATCAGTAATATCCTTAGTGTATTAAGCAATTGAAAAGTTGCTCAGCACAAAACAAAACTGGGTTTCATACTCATTACCCCTTTTAAGTTCTCCAACAACCCAATAATTATTCTCTCTCTCTCTCTCTCTCTCTCTCTCTCTCTCTCTCTCTCTCTCTCTCTCTCTCTCTCTCTTTTTCTTTTTTTTTTTTTTTTTTTTTTTTTTTTTTTTTTTTTTTTTTTTTTTTTTTAACTTTTGTTTATTTATTTATTTTTATGGCGGGCTCAGCCTGCCCTGAGGGCAGGGCTGGCGCAGCATGTGGTGCCAGGGATTGAACCGCGGTCCCTGCAGCCGCCTAAGCTTTCCTAAGCAGGCACTTTAGACCACTGAGCCATCCTGTCAGGCCCCTGCTTTTTTTTTTGAGATAGGGTCTTGCTATGTAATTCAGGCTGGCTCTGAACTCTCTGTATTGCCTAGGCTGGCCTCAAACTCAGTGGTTTCTCTGCCTCAGCCTTCTCAGTGCTGGGATCATGGGCATGCATCACTAGGCCTGGCTCAGTGCTACAGATGGAACCAGGTCCTTACAGATGTTACAAAGTCATTTAAAGGCCAGTCTTTAACTATATAGTGAGACCCTGTCTCAAGAAGATTAAATAAATAAAATGAATAATGTCTGGGGAGATGGCTCCATAGATTAAGCACTTGCCTGGCAAGTGCAAAGGCTTGAGTTCAATCCCTGGTTCTCAAAAAGAGTCTATGAAAACTGATTCATATAATAAACCAGTTGTAATAAACATCCAAAAAAGATCTTACTGTGTATACAATGGCATTAAATAAACAGTACATATCACCTTATATAGCAAGTTCCCTTGTAACTGATGAGTCTATTTAAGAAAAATTTAATTCATATACAATTTTTCAATCTCTGAATTTGAGAATACAGTGTCAAAATTGTGTAACTGCTTATAACACATTGTATGGAAAGTTATTAGAATATCAATGATGGTCAGAAAATATCATTTACAAGCTAAGTCAAAGATATTTGATACTCAGAAAGCCAGTGATGATAAGCTCAAGTACCTATGTTACAGAGTAATAGTATCACAAAGCTTTTCTGCTGGAGGGCTAAGAATGTAAGTTAACAGACCAAAAATTGGAGAAAAAGAAG
>PVJA010047438.1:0-14654 GCA_004027025.1 Myocastor coypus
AAAAAAAAAAAAAAAAAAAAAGAAATCTAACAAAGGAGGAAGCTCCGTGAGCTCAGACACCACCAAGGCCAGGGAGTGAGCTTCAGTCTGGGCTGTGCCCCATGGACAGAGAAAGTGCTCCTTTCTGCAACCACCAAACCCATGCAATAGAAACAACACCAGGCCCTGACCCACATCAGAGTGCACTCATGTCCACAAGGTCTACGTGGACCTCCTGGGTCACCCACACCTCCAGAGTAGCATACTGCAGGAGCCAGCCACCGGACGCACACTCCAGATGCCCCAGGAACACACCCTGGTGGACTGGCTGCTTCTCAGACAGTCTGAGCCCCTGGGCATGGCTGGCTTCTGCCTAAATTGGATGGCAATGCAAAGTGGTGAACTGCAAAGCAGTCATGCTTTCTCCTGTGGGACACACTCACTTGCACATGTAGGCACGGGTTCAACTACACATGCAGATATGAACTCCCATGCCCACCCTAAGCAGCAGCTCAGTGTCCAGGAAGAGAAGTCACATGGCCAGCCCTTCCTACTGCTGTGTATACACACACACACACACACACACACGCTGCCTCAATACCCTTTACAGTTGTTAGTGCAACTAAACTACATTTCGAAAAGATGTAATTTAATTAAATTTTTCCCTTCTATAAGCAGAACATAGTTTAAAACAATAGCATTTCATATTTCATGCCACCTCAAATAGAGTAAAAACCAGTTTTTCTTTTGGTTGTCTTTTTTTTTTCTTATTAAAAGACAAAATGACTACTTACATACACACACACACACACACACACACACACACACACAGTGCTTTCTCAATGTGATGTCTACCTCTTCTGTTGGTTATTTAGTATCTTTCAGAAATTATAAAATGGTTAAAATTAGGAATGAAAATGTATTGCAGTTTAATTTATGGGCATGGTGACTTCACTTTAATAAGCAAAGGAAAAGCATAAATCTTGAGGCAAAGGCTCGCTCCACGCTGACCGATCTCATTAACCCACAGAGCCCCTGCCCTGCTCTGCACACGGACGACAGGCTCTGTGCTCCTGACCCCCCACCCCCAGCACATGGCTACACTTAATTAAAGACTGGCTGCTCCCAAAGCCTCGTGACAGGAGAACTACCTTCCAGCTGCAGGCACCCTACCCCCCAGCTTTTCTGTGGCATGGACAATTTTGGGAGCATGCATCTATAGAAATTTGTTCAAAAACCTGTTTCTTACACATTTGAAGCTTTTAAGTTATTTTCTCTAAGCTCCCAGAATTCACTCAAGCAGTTGGGGCAGGCCTGGCTCTCCATGGAGGCAGCAACTTTGTGGCAGCCTGCACACCCCTATGAATGCAGCGGGGTGCAGCGTGCACAATTAGAGGGGCAACTATGTTGCTGCAGAGAATCTGCAGGGTCGGGTACTTGGCAAACCTTTGCCAGCTGCTGCTTTGGAAGCCCTTCCAGGAGAGGAAGGCTTTCCGTATCTGCTCATCTTTACTCCTCATGTAGCAAAGACACCAGCACCCATGCACACAGGTGTGCACATTCAAACATGTGCACGTGTTGCATACCTGGGAAGAGCAAGCACCAGCTCTCCCAAGAAGCCCAGCGGTGGACACTCCAGGCAGTGCTGTGGGTGTGGCCTGACTCGAGGACAGCTATGGGCTCAGTCTGCCCAAGGGACATGACCGGAACACTTGTTCCCCAGTAAAAGCCACCACAGAAGTCCTGTCCTGGGCACGGTCCTTGCAAACACGGGACTTGCACTCTGGACTGTTCTGCAGAAGCCCTGCCCAGCCCTCCTGTGGTCTCTGCTTAGATGCCAAGCCAGCACCACCTCTCCTTTCACCCAGCATCCCTATCGCCCCAGGAGCAGGCCCACAAGGCCCTACTGCCCAGCCCACACCTAGGACAGTGCTGCACAGGTACTCACACCTTGACTGGCATGTGGCAACCCTGGGAGGCGTGATGAGGGCTGCCTGACTCAGCCTTTTCTCTCTCACCAGGCGGGAGACGATGACCATGTCTCATGGGAATTCTTTGTGGGTGCACAGGCTGTTCATGAGTTCCCAAGTGTCTTAGGGAACGTTGACATGTGCCTGGCACAACTTCTTTCTTTTCTGAAACCCCTCTTCCTCTCACCCCTTCCTTCTTTTCCCCATCCCAGTTTTCATTCTGGTTGATTCTAGTTATCTTAGCTCATGCTATGGCACGCAGGCAGTGAGAGTCCCCCACACCCCAGGGGTCCCCTGTCTCTGATGCTCACAACAGCAGCTTGACCAGCTCCACATCCCCACCTGTGTCAGCGCTCTTCCCCAGCCTGCTGTCATACACCAATCACCCAAAAGGACTTCCGTGCCCACCAAGTTCTCCTGAACCAAGGACAGATGTCCACCTCAGAATCCGTCCTCAGAAAACTTCCTGGCTGTTGGTTGAGGTTCCAGAACAGCTGACAGAAGCCAAGTACGTGAGGCAGCTACTGGAAGCTTTGTCCAAGACCAACCTAGATCTCACTGCTTTGGAGCTGGCTTTCCTCACTGTACAAATGAAAGGGCTCATGGCTCAGCCAACATCAAGCACCACTGTGAAGGATTGGTTGCTCTATGTGAAGAAGTGTCACTAGGGATTAATTAGGGTCACTAGGGGTTTGTACGTGGTGCATGTGTGTCCTCTCATTTTCCTCTTCCCCTCCTCCTCTCTCCTTGCCTTTGTCCTCTTGGACCCCTTCCCTATATCAAGAGACCCTCCCCCTTGTCCCTCTCTATTCACCCTTTGTCATTCTCTTTTCTGTACTCTGTCTCACTCAGATGAGACATACCATATGGTGTTTAAGCTTGTGCATCTGGTGGATCTCATTGAGCGTTATACTTTCAAGGTGCATGCACTGCCCTACAGATGCCTCAACACTGCCATTTCTCACAGCGGAGGTGTCCTCCGTTATGTGTGGACACCACCTTGTCTGTATCCAGTCATCTTTGGCTAGTGCATGGGCTGCTCCCCGAACAGAGCTAGGACGAACTGCACTGCTATAAACGCGGATATGCATGTGTCCCTGTAGAATGATGGCTTAAGGTCTTTGGGAAGATGTGTACGGGGGACTGTTGGGTCATACAGAATTTTTAATTTCAGTTCTTGGAGAAATCTGCACACTGATTTCCATAGTGGTTGTCCAGATCCATGTTTCCACATCACCCAAGCTGTGCTGTTTGTTAAACCACACCCCCATCCCCACCCCCGCAGCCTTCTCACCTGGCAGGTCCCTGAAACCCCTGGTGCCCGAGCCCTGTACTCCAGCAGTCACATGGGGCTCCCAGACCCTTCTCTGGAGCCTCTCAGACCCCCAGAACCCTCTAGCCCAAAAGCAAAACTGGGCCTTGTCAGGTGCTGGAACATGTTAGTGAGAAACAGGGAGGAAAAAGCTTCTGGGCTCCAAAAGAGTCCAGCAGCAGAGGGTGGAGACAACTGGCAGGATGGTGGAGACTGCCATGGTACTACCAGCCACAGCCTGTGTGCCCTTCTGCTATCTCCTGTCTCTCCACGTTTCTCCAGGACATGGCCAGGTAAACTTTCTCCGCCTCTAAGCTTAGCATAGCCAGGAGCCCAGTCACCAGGCTGCACCGTGAGGCCCACACCCTCTGGGCCACCCTCTCTTCACTCTCACACCTGGGAGTGGAGCTCCCTACCTAGGGATGTAGCTGTCTAGAGACACTGCAACAGTCCCAGTCTTCATGCAGTCAGCACCCAAGCCCCACACCGGAAACAGAGGGCTGCCCCCCAGGCCCGGCCGGCATCTGCGGATGTCCGGGTGCTGACCCACGTGAGGCCAGCAGCCACTGGTGCCACCCTCAGAGCCTCGCGGGCACCACACACAGACCCCGAGCAGAGGCCTCGTGTGTTTTCAGTGTGCTTTCTTTCCCACTGTCTGCACCCTACTGCCCCCCACCCCCATCAGGAAGACGTGCCCTGGTTTCCATGTACTTGCGGTCTGGTCTCAGGATGGTGCATGCTCTCTACTGGCTGGGGGTGAGGGGCAGCCCTTTCTCACCACAGAACAAACTGAGAATTGGGGCCCTGAGACCCTGCCTGTCCTGGCCACAGGGCCTGCCTGTGTGGCTGTCGGGACCCTCCTGCTCCTCTTCCTCTTCCTCTTTCTTCGCCTCCTCCCTCCTCACCACACCCTGCTGCGTGTGGCCAGGGCTCATCAGAGGCAGAACGCAGCTACAGAACACCTGCTGCAAGCCCATAAAATCCCTAGGAGAGAGTGTTCCCTGGCCACACACTGGGGACAGGTTGGGACTGCAGCCATGCTGCCATCTGGAGACTCCCAATTGCCTGGCAAATGCTGGCCATGGAATGACCAACAGCAGGAACCCTAAGTGGCATTCTGAGCCACAGAGCATGGAATCCTGAGCCCATGGACAGTTGCTCACGGGCTCCAAGGGTCAGGCTCCTTACAACCTCAGGCTTCTGGCTGATCTGGCCAGGCAGGATGGGTGGAGGGACACTGGGACGCCTTGGCCCCAGGGCCACTTACGAGCTCTGAGAAGCCACGCACCACCCGGCGTCGCTTCAGGTTGGTCTCCCCATCCAGGTTGGTGGTCTCGATGTGGCACAGCCCATCGGGGTCACTGGAGGACAGCAGCAGGACATCTGCAGGGATGACCTCGTTGCAGCGGAGGCGCACAAAGTCTCCCACATGGATTTCCTTCCAGAAGCGGTGCACGTACTTCTTTTCTTCCCTGCAAGACAGAATTCGCCATTTAACTTCCTAGTTGGGCTTATGTTGCACAGCGTGGCGGCCTCAGTTCCGTTGTCCTGGGAGTGACAGGAGTTCAGTTCTGCCCACCTCTGTGCGAGGGAGGAACAGAAAATGACCTCCAACACAGTGTCCCAGGAACAAAGCTCACCAGTGGGCCCTGGAAGCTGCACTCGGCAGGGACTTGGAGCCCCACAGGGTGCAAATCACAGGCTTCTGGCCGAGTGACTCCCATCATCCCTGCCCAGTGCCCAGAGAGCTCAGGCCGTGAGCTTGGGTCCCGCACGTACCATGGCTGGTCGTGTCCACTGAGCCCCAGCTGTGGACGTGAGGGAGCTGCCACAACTTCCTTGTCCATCCACTCCACAGGGGGCAGTGAAGGAAACCTTAACAAATGTGAAGAACCCTGAGCCGTCAGACACCCAGACCTGAAGTGCAGCGTCCCCGCCACAGTCTGTGAGGTGCACTCACTGGAGAAGAATCCAAGGCATGACACAGCTGCCAGGCAGCACCGCTGGGGCCCACAGCCCTCAAGCCCCATTGCTACAAGCAAAGCAGCTCCACAGCTGCTCTGACATGGTGGCCAGCGGGCACAGGGGTGGCAGCAGGCAGAGGGTCATCAGCGGGCATGGAGTCAGCAGTGGGCACAGGGTCAGCAGTGGGTGTAGGGTCGGCAGCAGGTACAGGGTTGGCAGCAGGCACAGGGTTGGCAGTGGGCACAGGGTTGGCAGAGGGCACAGGGTAGGCAATGGGCACAGGGTCGGCAGTGGGTACAGGGTAGGCAGCAGGTACAGGGCCAGCAGTGGGTATAGGGTTGGCAGCAGGTACAGGGTTGGCAGAGGGCACAGGGTCAGCAGCAGGCACAGGGTTGGTAGAGGGCATAGGGTTGGCAAAGGGCACAGGGTCAGTGCCAAGGCTGGCTGCTCTAGACACAGCACCGAAGCGGCACTCCATTGCCTGACCTTCCTGCCGCCTCGCTGCCTATCTGTCTGCTTTCGAGAACAGAGACAGGCAGCCTTGACGCTGCACAGATGAGAGCACCATAATGCGTTCACAGTCCTTTTCAAAGGTCAGACCTTGACTTTATAGTGTTCTGAGCATTCATCCGCTTTTTAGACTTTCTTCCTTCCTGAGTCCCTTCCTGGGCTCCCATGGAAAGTACAAAGGGACCAGAAAGGCACTGTCCTTCAGAATGATGCTGACCAAAGCTAAGTCACTGTCTCACCACAGAAAGAAGTGATGTTTGTTCTTGAGGAAACAGGACAGGCTTGGCTGCCACACATGGGTGTCCTGGGACTCACCCTGGGCCACGCCAATGGGAAGCAGGAAAGACGCTGCTCAGTGGCTGATAGTTCTATTCGTGTTGGTGGCACTGTATGTGTGGACCTCCTCCCAGGGCCAGCTTCTTTCTGCTTTGTGGTCATAAAGCCCCAGCTTGCTGGCTCTGCTTGAGCCCATGTTTAGGCCAACCACTTGGAGGAAGCCTTTGAGTCCTCTCCAAGTCCTGCCCCCTGTAGCCAGCATGGGTAGAAGCATTTGGGCAAAGTTCGGTGTGGTCTGTGCTTTGCAGCTGGGGCTCAAATGCAGGATACACTGGCACCAAGATATATCCCTAGGCTTTTTTATTCACAGACAGCATCTCACAAAGTTCCCTGGGCTGGCCTAGAGTGTGCCCCTCTCCTGCCTATCCTCCTGAGCAGTAGGGACTAAAAGCACATTTCATGGCCAGCTTGAGCTACACAGCAAGATCCTATCTCAGACAAAGTAAAATAAAGAACAACCGAACCCAGAGCCTTGCGCATGCCAGACAAGTGTTCCACTCCTGAGCTGCATCACAAGCCCCTCCTCTATTGTCTATAAATATGCTTACATATACTTAAAGCCTGTGTATAGCACTGTGCTTTCCAGTCAACACCTCGACTTCCTCTGGGGAAGTCTAAGCGGGAAACCGAGACAGCATGTCTGTGTGCTGTTCAGGTGCTAATGCGCGGTGACTTGTCACACAGTCTTGGAGGACAGAAGGCCCGACCTCCCACCCTGAAACAGCAGCTATAAATTTTCTGGCCCCAGAGCAGCAGAGCAGAAATGGTTTCTCAGCAGCCACATCCAAGAGCCCACCTGCTCCGCGGGCACAGCAGAGCAGGAAGGTGCAAGTCCACATGGGCCAGCCTGCCCCAGGGTGTGAGTCATATACAAACACAGGGGTGTGGCAGGTGACCAGGCACTGTGCAGGGATGGGCTGCTTCATGACCACCTGAATGGGGTGCAGAGTTATCCGTGGGAATGACAAGCAGTTCCTACCTTTCCTGGCTCAGGTCCCCGAAGGCCTCCACACACAATGACCATGGCTCAGACAGGAGAGCAAAAAGCATGTGGGTCTGCTGGGCTGCCTCCCCCAGCAAACAACAGGAAAAGAGCCGGGAAGAGAAGCCCTGTGCTCTGAAGAACCAGCGAGAAGGCCATGGTAAAAGCCTTTTCCAGAAGTGTGATGTGGGTTGCCCCCAAAGCTGAAGACAAAAAGCCTGCCAGCCACTGGCCAGCAGTGTCACTGTGGCAGCCACCTGGCCTGACAGTGTGAGGGGGCACTGAGAAAGCCTCTGGGGCTCCTCTTGGCATCCGGGGCTTCTAGGACTGGGCCACTACCTGGATTGTCTGTCTGCACACCATCCTTAGGCTCACAGAGTCTGCAGGGTTCCTCGGACCCTCACTCTCCCAGACAGCAGGTGCTGGGTGAAGGGCCAGGGGAGTGTCCCAATCAGAGTGACCCATGACAGGTTTCATTTCACGACAATAAATCACAAGAAAACAAATCAAGATCTCTTAACCCATTGTCTTTGGCCAGTGCCTTAAGTTGGATTAAATGATGCACTCATAAAGAAGCAATTGTATTTCTAAGGTCATTAAATGATTTTGTAAGAGGAAGTAGCTGACTTGGGGAATCTAAAGGAATTACTTAAGGAGGCTGAAGGCAATGTGGGGGTGGAAGATTGCTATCCTCCCTTTCCCCCTCAGCCTGTTCATGCCCTCCCTGGTATCTTGCTCTGTGACAGTGCCATAAGGCAGGCAAGGTAAGGATGAGTTGACTGAGGCTGGCATTTTTGATCTCTAGTTTCCAAGGCTCACGATTGTCCAGCCAGGTCTTATTTAGGTGAGACACACTACACATTCATAGGTCTTCATTTGCACAGGCTTTAAGAACTACTGGCTAGAGACATACTGTTAAAGTTGTATTTTTTGAAACACAGTGATCCTTACTTCAGCTCCTGGGGTCTCCAGAGATGCTACAGAGGCCAAGAAGTCTCTACTGTGTATTTATAATTCTTTTCAAAATAGGACAAACTGAGAGGAAAAGGAAGAGCTTGCCCAAGAAATGAGGAGTTGTGCTTTCATCTTTAAGATACTGTTTATAAGGAGATTTGTATGGAGTAGCACTCGGTTAGTTTTCCTTAAGAGTAAATGAAGGTTTTTGTTTTTCAAAAAGTGATGACAGATTCCAAGGTTACAACCAGAGCAACCAGCAGGTGCCATAGCAACCACCCAGCTGAGCACAGCCACAGTCACACCCAGTTTTCCTTGGCTTTTGTGCAAGAGGCTTTTTTTTTTTTTTTTTTCCAACCATCACTTTTCCAGCCACTGGTTTTTTTGTTTATTTTTTGTTTTTTGTTTTGCAGGGCTTTTTTTTGGAGGGGGCAGTAAGCAGGAATTTAACTGAAGATCTTACACTTGCCAGACAGGAGCTTGTGCCACTGAGCTATCTCCCTGGCTTTGTTTCTTCTTTTGTTTGCAGCATAGGGATTAGGCCTCAGGTCCTAGCCTATAGGCAATTGCTCTGCCACCAAACTACATCCCCACCTCCAAGTGTTTGAATCTGACTAATAAATTCATAAGTGCTACAAGTCAGCAGTGAGTTACATCTCATATTTGACTTGTGGTTTAAAATTAAAACAAGCCAGGTGTGGTGGCGCACGCCTGTAATCCCAGCACTCGGGAGGCTGAGGCAGGAGGATTGGTGTGAGTTCAAGAACAGCCTGGGCTACAAAAGTGAGCTCAAGTCCAGCCTGAACTGCATAGCAAGACCCTGTCTCAAAAAGAAAAATAAATAAATAAATAAATAAATAAATAAATAAATAAAACTAAAACGAGACTTGAGATTCCACTGTAGAAAGACAGTGTAACCATTCACAGGATTTCCATGAAATGGAGGGTTTGTGAAAAGTAGTGACATGAAGTATGATCACATAATTAGTGCCCCTCTATGGTATATTATAGCACTGACACATAATAGTTTCTCCCTCGGAAGGCAAAGGTCTTTTCCAAACATCAAGCTGCCTCTGGCCTCTATACCAGTTTATCATGTTTCCCACTGCCAAAACATCTTGGAACTCCAGTTAGGCATAGGTCAGCTACAACCATGTTATATTTTCTAGTCCAACTGAAATAAAGTTGGCTGGAAATATCTGGATGCTTCCTGCATCACAGACAAGAGAGGCAATGCATCATAGTTCCCCTGAATACTACAAGGTCAGGCAGGTTCACATGTGAATTATCTAGAAAGATCCAGAGAAGACAAAGCTAAGGAAAAGGAAAAGGTGTGCAACGTGCCATGAAACCACCTGTGTGTGCCACAGCAGAGGCCTCGGGGCTGGCATGGAGAAGTAGAGAGTGTTTCCCTAACCCAACAGAAAAAATCAGAAGCCAGGGTGCAGGGGTAGCGGTGGGCTTAGAGGTGCAGAGCGAGAGCTCCCAGACCTGATCCAGTGGAGTGGTGGCCGCACAGGTCCTCTCTCTTGCCTAGAAAGAACAGTGACCAACAGAAAATCTGTAGTAACAAGTAAAAAGGAGACCTGCTGTGCTGTTGGTAGGAGTGTAGACTACTGTGGAAATCAGTATGGAGAGCCCTCAAAAAGCTAAAGTGCAAAAATGCAGCTGTGCCTTTCTTGGACATCTTCCCAGAGGAGTTAAGGGCATTGTGTTGTAGTGACCCACACTCATTCACATGTACAGCAGCACGGTCCTTAAGTTACATCTTGGTGGCAGCCTATATGCCCATCAGCAGATACACGGATAAAGAAAATGTGGCATTGGAGTACTTACTATGCAATGGAGTACTACTCTGCCACAAGTAAGGGTAAACTTGAGTCGCTTGTAGGAAATCGGGTGCACTGTGAGGCCATATAAGTGAAATGCATCAAAGTTTAAATATTGTATGGTTTTTCTTAGATGAGAAACGCAAATTATACATAGGGGTGGGAAAAAGTTACATAATAGGAAGAAGGGGAGAGATCCTTCTCAAATGAGAAGAGGATCAAGAGATGGGGAGGAGGAGGAAAGGGGGTGAGAAAAGGAACAAAGATGTGCCATACACATATGTACCATCAATCCTGGCTGCCCTGTGGCACATGTGGGGAGTGTGCATCTGTGTGCCTGCCATGGGGGCCACCGCAGGAAGGTAGGCAGGACATGCTGTCTCCCCTGGTGCCATTTTTTTTTTACTTTTGGAGTGGCAGGTAATATTAGCCCATACTTATTCTGTAGAATGTGATGTCTTGTGTATACATGAGGCAGCATCGTCTCCACCTGAAAATGGCGCCTCTGCACCATGGCGACACCCAGTACGCCCTCTCCTGGTACCTGGCATTGCTAGTGCTGTCCTGTTTCCTGCAGCCCATTGGGGCAGAGGGCTTCAGAGCCACCTGCTGCTACAACAGAGTGCAGGCTCTTTGCTGTGCTGCCTCGTGACTTGTGGTAGAAGGTCTGCAAGAAAGAGCCAACTTGCCTCAGTGTCTGACTTTCCGGTTACGTTCAAAAGTGCAGAGTGCCACTGGCTTTGAGTCTGCTTTGGGCTCTCAGTGCTATGTTACTAGCATTCCCTGAGTGTTAGCAGCACTCGCACTCAGTTTCCCAGAGTGCACAAGATGGGCACCAGTGCTACTGTTTCCACCTGGAAACACTTTCCCAGATATTACTTCATCCCTCACTTTACCAATGTGCAGTGACACTCTGGAGAAAACTGGATGTGCTGTGTGTTTCCAAGTTCCCAGGTAAAGTGTCCGTCTCCTCTGCCACCCTGCTGCAGCTTGAAGGATGGACCTGCGTGTGCCTGCACAGCCATGCCCTTTCACGGGGAAGGCCCCATGGATGCAGGCTGGGGAGCTCATGAAGCACAAATTTTGTCCCTCTGCAGTGTCAGAGCAGGAACCCCACATTCCATGGGCCCGTGAGGGCCTGCCTCACACCCAGACTGGTGGCTCAGTCCACAGTGGCTCCTGTAGGTCAGGCACTGAGGGGTGGCTGGAGCCACAGGTGTCCTCTGCCTAGAACTCTCCCAACAACCTGCTGAGATGGGCCAACTAGGCCAAGGGACAGTGTGACATCGCTGGGCACATAATCCAAACTCTCATGGAAAAAATCTCATTCTTTCTGTAGCTCTATGGCAGCATAATCCAAACTCTCATGGAAAAAATCTCATTCTTTCTGTAGCTCTAAAAGCTTTTTTTTTTTTTTTTAGCAATCAACCAATAACAATTATATATTATCATTGATGTATGAGGAACACTGTGATTCTACATACACATATGTACACACACATTGTGGAAAGATGATTTCAGATCTCTTAGTAATTTCCAAATAAGCTCTGCATTGTCATTAACTGTGGTCACTGACACATCTCTCCTGATGCCCTCAGACTTTGTCCCTCCAATAACCACAATCCTGGCCATGCCATTCACTCCACATCTATGGATCACTTTGTGCAATCAGCATACAGGTTGGGAACACTCAACACAAAAACCCAAAAGGGCAGTGTTCTAAAATCCGAAACTTTGAGCATCGACACAATGCTACAAGTGGAAAAATCCCACCCCAGAGCCAATCAAAAAGAACAGATAGGGGCTGGGGAGACAGCTAGGCAGTCTAGCTGCCTGCCTGGCAAACGCAAGGACCTGGGTTTGATCCCTGGTACTTCATCCCATGCTGGCTCTGAAATCCTGAGCATGATGAGCCGGCCACTGAAACTGAGCACACTGGCACATGCATGTAATCCCAGTGGTGGGGAGGCTGAGACGGGAGGATCATTATGATTCCAAGCTGTGTAGGGAGAGCTGTACCAAATAAATAGTTAAGTAAGTAAATAAATAAATAGTTTAAGAAGCACAGATGCACTCAATATATTGTATAACATGATCTTTTGGGACCACGGAGAAGGTGCACATGAAATGCAAATAAACTTTGTGTTTAAACAGGGTAACCTAACTATGTGCTATGTAAGCATTCTAAACTCTGAAAAAAATCCCAAACACTCCTGGCCCCAAGAATAATGATATTCAGATAACAAACACTTCAGTGTGCACAGAATGAGGCACTTTTCTTCACCGCGTCCTCTGTGCTCATCCACACTGCCACTGGTTGGAGGTTAGTGCCACCGGGGACTGAACTGGGGCCTTTGCACTGCGTCGCGCCCACCTTTTGTGTCCTTTATCTTTAGGCTGGGTCTTGCTGAGTCACCCAGGCTTGGTTCTAATTTCTAATTCTCTTTCTCAGCCACCAGAGTGCTGGGATTACAGGCATGCTCCTCCACACACAGCTTACTGTGATATGCTTGAATATACTAGAGGTGTTTCTTTTCCAGAAAATAATTCACTAACACCGGTCTTTGTGGACAAGGGCTTCTCTGTGGCAGGAGGAAGGCTCCTGGGGTTAGGGCTGGCTTGTGGCCTCCTCTATACCTCCAGGGTCCATGGCTTCCTCCCTGAACACAGGTCTCTCTGGCCTCTGTCTTCTGCCCCTTTCCGGCAAGTCTTTTGTTTTGAAACAATTAGGGCTCTTACACATGGAATGCAGATACGTCCTGGGCCTTGTACTCAGCCCTGGCCCAAAAGAGAGTGGGTAGTGGACCAGGGCCCTGACTACAGGGGCAGGAGTGTCCAAACAAGCAATTGCAGCCTAGGGGGACAGAGACCTGCAGGCCAGTATGCACCCCTCTCCACCCCTTTCCATCCCTCAGCACAGCTGCACCAACACGGGGTGGCCTGAACCTGGCTCCCATCTAAGTCACACTTGTGGTACAGCTATGGAGATGACAAAGCGTGTGTGCCCTCCAACGAAGCTGGTCTCACAGAAGCTTACTAGCAAGGGAGTTCAGCACAAGACTAGGCTCTGCTGCACCCATACTTTTACAAACAAAGCCCTGCTACTATGTCAGGCCACGCAGCTAGACACGGCGAGCCTGACTGCTGCCTGCCACCTCTGTCTCGGGCAGTCCATAGGCATTGGCCAGCTTGTACACAGCGGACGCTGTTGGCTCCAGAGAAAGCCAGATCCCAAAGCCAACAAAATCAAAGCTTCAGATGAGGGTGCAGTGGCTCTTGCCTGTGATCTCAGCACTGAGGAAACCAAAGCAGGAGGATAGATCCCCATGGGCTACCTAGTGAAATTCCATCTCAAAACACCCCAAAGTCTGTGGATGGGTACAAAGCCACAGTCTGGAGGTAGTATGGACTATTCTTCCTGTTTCAGCAGCCTCAATTCCAAACAAGGGCCACACAGTGACCAGCCTGCACCCATGGCTCTCAGAGTGTGCATGGAACTGTCCACGGCAGCACAATGTGAAAAGCCAACTCCAGCTAAGCACACAGAATGCTCTCTCGCTGGCCTGGGAGGTGCCAACCTTGGTCTACACAGCCAGAGCAACCTGCAGGTCACTGACACCAAGCCCTGAGCCAGCTCTACAGCCTGGGCCGAGTTTCTCCGGGCTACACCTCCCAGGAAAGAAGAACCTTGCTTCAATGTACATAGGGCTGAGCAGAGGTCAGGCAGCCTGCAGCTCAGAGATGAACCCAAGTGCTGCCTAGCAAGCATGGTGAAAAACCGCAAAGCAAATGAAAAATTAAGTTAAACAGCATTAGCATGTTGCATGAAGAAATAAAATTGAACAGTCCGCAAATGTGTGTGGCTGGGAGCACCGCTGTGAGGCCAGCCCAAGTGCGACCCTCTGTGATTGATTATACATGGGCCTATTTATAAATGAGCTAAGCCGGGCATGGTGACGCACGCCTGTAATCCCAGTACTTGGGAGGCTGAGGCAGGAGGATTGGTGCAAGCGTGAGACCAGCCTGGGCTACAAAAGTGAGCTTAAGACCAGCCTGAACTACATAGTGAGACCATCTCAAAAAAGACAATAAATAAATAAATAAGCAGGCTAACAGCTGTGGAACACACTGTCTTTCATTTCTGGTATACATACAGGTACACGTACACACACACACACACACACACACACACACACACACACACACACTGACCCCAGAAAGCTAACCTATTAGCAGTAATTATTTTCTCCGAAATATTATCTCTTACATCTGACTCCTTAGTCTAAGGAATTCTAAAGAATGTGGCAAAAAAAGAAAGAAAGAAAGAAAGAAAGAAAGAAAGAAAGAAAGAAAGAAAGAAAGAAAGAGGCAAAGCTATTAAGAATTGGTGGCATCAGGGCCAGGGAGATAGCTCAGGAGTACAAGTGCCTGCCTGGCAAAGACAAGGTCCTGAGTTTGATCCCCTCTTCTGAAAAAAAAAAAAATTGGTGGCATCCTCATTGATTTTTTGGGGGCGGGTGGGGTGGGAGTGGTGACCAACACCAAGAAAAGCGGGGCCTGTGAACTGAGACATTCCTGTTCTTCTTATTTCATGTCAAGACAGGGTCTCACTGTAGGGGGCAGGGCGGGATGGCTCAGTGGTCTAAAGCGCCTGCTTGGGAAAGCTTGGGTGGCTTCAGGGACCGTGGTTAGATCCCCGGCACCACGTGCTGTGCCAGCCCTGCTCTCAGGGCGGGCTGAGCTGGCCATAAAAATGAGTGAATAAACAAACAAGGTTCTGAAACAAGAAAAAAAAAAAAAAAAAAAAAAAAAAAAAA
>PVJA010047439.1:0-14522 GCA_004027025.1 Myocastor coypus
TTGGTGCCTTGGGAGTTCAGAAGGACCCAAGATACAGATTTGCTGGTTTGGATTGTAGCTGAGGTGTGGGACTAGATGGCTTTGTTCAAGAAGACTCTAAGGTGGAATGAGAAGAACACAAAAGATGCAGGGCAGTGCAGCAACACTAAAGGGAATGGGAAAAATAGCCATTGCAAGGCAAGGGAAAGCTTTCTGTCATGTTGGATTTTTTCCCCCTTTTAATATGTTAGGCTAGGGGCTGGGGAGATAGCTCTGAGGCACAAGTGCCTGCTGGGCAAGTGCAAGGTCGTGAGTTCGAACCCTGGTCCCACAAAAAAAAAAAAAAAAAAAATGTTAGGGTGCTCATTGTATGTGGAGATGGGACTAGTATAAAGAGAAAGTTGGAAATGACTGTCCGTGCACACATGTAGAGGGTTGTCCATTGTGGAGTTGTGCCCCATCTGGACCCACTGTGTACCAGGTGTCAGCCAGAGGCTCCTTTTCCCCTCTATGTCAAGGCTCAGTATCATGACCTGTAAACCATCATCTTGTACAGTTTCCTGTGCCATGTACAGTCCCACAACTGTAGCCAACTCAGGTGCCAGTGGGCTAGATGAAAAAAAGGCCCACTTTTGGAGGTGCGTGAGGGTGAGGGCCTGGGCGACTCCACTCCTGGGACTTGGCATCCTTGTATGAACTCATCCTTCAATTGAGTATTCAGCCTATACTTCTTCTCTCTGCTGCTCCATGACACCCTCACAGGCATGCAGAGCAGCATACACTGCTGCTGTTTCTCAGCCAGGAGCTTTCAGCTCCTTTCTATCTATAACTATGACCAAAATCCAGTAGGGTGCTTCTGTTTTCCTTGTTTTTGCTGTGGGACCCAGCCAAACGCCACATCATCCACACTCACTATTAGGGCCAATGACAGGTCTTCTTAATCTGAAGAGCTTGTGCCTGTTCTGCTGTCCTTTTTGAGTCCTGAAAAGGAATTGATGCTTCATTTCTCCAGTCCCATGTTGAACCCTTTTTGGTCATCTGGTATAAGGAGTGCAGCGGTATAGCTAGGTGTGGTATAAACATCAGCCTGAAACCTAGCAACCCACATATGTCTGTAATTGGCATACCGTGGCGGGTCTGGGGCTTGCCTGGATTTTATCAGTTGTAACATGGGGAGTTACTTTTGCCTTACCTACCTAGATAACTACCAAGAATTTGACAGATAAGCCAGGTCCCTGAACCTTGTCTTTGTTGAAAGCCCACCCCCAAGCCAGGAAAGCAGCCATCAGACTGCACATAACAGCTTCCAAATCTGCAAGCCAATCAGAGGTTAATATAATGTCATCAATATAATGAAACAGCAACAACAATGTGGCTTGGTCCACTAGGCCATGGCCTGAAGTCAGGCTATGTGTGCAGTTAGCCTTGTGACATCTGGAAGCTCCATTGCCTGTCTTACCAAGTGAAAGCCAATTGGTCCTAAGTGTCAGGCATGATAGCAATGGAGAAGGCGGCGCTGGCCAAATCCACAACATAATGGCATTGACCCAGGACCAGTGAGGCTACCCATCAAGTCCGCAACGTTAGGCACTGCCACATGCAAAGGAGAAGTCTCTTTATCCAGTTAGTAATCCACAGTCATTTTCCGTGCCCTATCTGATTTCCACACAGGCCATACTGGAGGGTTTGAAGGCCTATGTGCATGACATATTACCTCTGCTTCTTCTAATTTCAAGATAGTTTGTCCTGTGAAATGACCTGAAATGTCATAGGTTAATGTTGACTTGGCAGCAGTATCCACCACCTCTCCATACCTCTAAGAGAGGCCCCCAGGCCTGGAGGCGCCTACTGTCAATTTAATGGTTCCCTTAGCTCTGGCCCCGCCCCTCAAGCACCGCCCTGGTCCTCTGGCTCCACCCCTGGAGTCTCGTGCTCTTGACACATGGTTTACATGAGGCTTTTGGGGTGGGGGGAACAACTAGTTACAAGCCATAATAACACTTTCATTTTAGGAGTAGGTCGACCCAGCCAGACTTGAGTCTAACTAAGATGGCTGAGCATCAAAGGAGAAGCTCCTGTTTTTATACACTTTTGTCAAGGGGGTTGATATAAAACTGGAAAGGGGTACAGGCTAGGTTACAGAAACAGACAAAGGCAGTTATTTCGTTATGGTTTTACAAACTTACTCTTGAAAGAAGACCAGCTCCATATGTAACAAGACCCTGTTTACTGGAACACAGTTGTCAGCCCTACCCAGCATCAGAGCAGAGGTCAGCCTTGGAAAAAAAAAAAAAAGCAGTTTCCTGAGGAGCTAGGACTCTGCCCAGAGGAGTACAATTATGGTTTGCTTTGCTTTGTTTTGTTTTGTTTTAAGACGGGGTCTCCCTATATAGTGCAGGCTGCATTGAACTCACTTTACATAAAGATCAGGTACAGCTTGACCTCAAACAGCAATCCTCCTGCCTCAGCCTCTGTAGTGCTGGGATTATATGTGCTTGCCCCACAACCCAGCAGAAGTGTAACTGTTAACTGCATCTATAACATGAATGGAACTGCTCATTACTAGGAAGAGAGGAAAAATTTTCTTCAAGTCTCATCTTTTTGTTTGTTTTGTTTTTTTGAGACAGGGTCTTGCTATGCAGTTCAGGCTGGCCTTGTGCTCACTTTTGTAGCCCACACTGGCCTCAAACTCACACCAATCCTCCTGTGTCAGCCTCCCAAGTGCTGGGATTTCAGGGACGTGCCACTATGCTAGGCTAAAATATTATCTTATAGTTTTACCAGCAATAGACGAGGTATGTGTGGTTTTCTTTTTTCATTGTTTTCTTTTTTTCTTTTTTTTTTTTTTTTTAGTACAGGGTCTCACTACATAGACCAGACTCATAGTGATTCTCATGTTTTCAGCCTCCCAAGCACTGCAATTGTAGTTGTGCCAACACGCCTGGTCTCATTCACCATCTCAGTGTGCCTGCCCTGGGGGTGGGGCCAGCATAGCATGCCAGGGATTGAACCCTGGCCACTGTGCTCTGCCTAAGCAGGCACTTTTTTAGTCCATGGAGCTATCTGGACAGCCCTTTATTTTTTCTATTCTTTTGTTATAAAATTAAAAGTTTCCCATCTTAAAGTATCCTCCCTAATTTAAAAAGAAAACAAAAGCTAAGCACTAGGAATTTAGCTAAAGTAGGGCCTGCCTAGGGCCTGGTGTCTACGTAGGGGCTTGGGTTGTTCCTAAGCACCACCACTACCCTCGCCCCTCTACCCCCCCAAAAATTTAGGAAATCCAAAAAGATTTCAGTGGTTCAAGGTTTTAGAACCACTGCCTTATGTCAGTCCATATTTAAAAACAAAAGCAAACAAAACAAAAAGCTGTCCAAAGTTTGTCACTAAACAGAAATCTTCCTTTTTCTTTGGCCAGCCAAAGTAGCTCCTTTTCTATTTCTTCCATATTGTGGGTGAAAGAAGAGGCATTGGGGAATTGCTTTCAAAGCAGAAAACTCAGGAATAAGGATAAAGCACTATGACTGGAACAAGAAAAATTACAGGTGTGTTGCAAGACCTCTGCTTGGTCTTTGGTGCGAGAAAATGACAGACAAGGTTTCTCACTTGCCTCTGTGGAAGGAAAGATTTGATGGGTTACCTAGCATAAGACCCCGTGCTCTTGCCTGTGCACTAGGATGAACCTTTGAAGTTAACAAAAACATAAGACTCTAGACTATTTCAAAACTCACATATGAGATAAAAGCCACCAACATGATGGCCCTGGAAAGGAAGACTAAGACACTATGGATTTTAAAGGAAAAGGTTTTTGTGTCTCAGCAGTGGAAGTAGCATAGGCTCTTCGGATTACACAGGGAAATAAATGTAACTCCCAGCCTGCTAGATGTCTGATATGCCAAGTTCATGTTCCCCAGAGTCCAAGAATAAATTCTAGGGAACAATGGAGGTTAACAAATTTTATCTTATTAAGAGAGAGACAGCTCCTAAGAGAGACAGAAGGAGGCTCAGGTGAGTTATGTAGCCCTCTTCACAGAGGGCATTTTATAGAGCAAGATCATGAGGTGGGTGTAACATGGGCTAAAGCCATGATTAATAAGATTGCAAGAATAGCTGCTTAGGTAACATGGATCCAGTGAGGAAGTAGGTCACATAGCAAGTGCACATGGAAAGAACAAAGAATTATTTGGGAAGAGGATAGGTCCAGGGATCTTGGTCACCCACTAAGGCAAACGGATGTGTATCTAGATTATTTATTTACTTTTGTGGTTTAGGGAAGAGTGTACATACAGGGTGTTCAAGGTCTCACTACTAGATTGGACTTGCAGTGATCCACCTGTTTACAGCCTCCCAAAAGCTGGGATTACAAGCTCAAACCACCATGCCAGTCTCAATTGCCATCTCAGCACGCCCCTGGGGGATCGAATTGCACCCCTGTGCCTGCCTGCGGGTACTTTAATCCACTGAGTTATTTGGCTTGCCTTCTGTCTAGATTTTATTGAACCAAATCTTTTTTTTTTTTTTGTCTTTTTGAGACAGGGTCTTGTTATGCAGTTCAGGCTGGCCTTAAACTCACTTTTGTAGCCCAGGCTGGTCTCGAACTTGCACTGATCCTCCTGCCTCAGCCTCCCAAGTGCTGGGGTTACAGGTGTGTGCCACCATGCCCGGCTATTAAACCAAATCTTATCACTGATCCTTTGAGGAAGTATGTAGGCCTAGTCATTCCGTCTTTATCCTAAGAGCAGGCCTCCAACAGATGCACCTCCGGCCACGGTTGCCATGTTTTTCTATCTTTTATATTGATGCTCTCAAGGGCCTAGCCCTGTCTGGCTGTCTATAATATTTCTGCCTAACTCAGCTGTCTAGAACAGAAATAGTAAGTTAGTTTTAGCTAGCTAGGCCCTCTGCTCCATTAATTCCCTAGGAAAGGATTCCTATGAGCTGAGGAAAGAGAATGGGAAGGAAAATGGTGGGGGGGACCCCTACAGTGGACAGTGGCTACCTTTCCTCTTTTGTTAAAAGATAACCCCACCCCTAAAGCCCCAAAACAATGGGCATGGTGGTGCACACCTATAATCCCAGTACCCAGGAGGCAGAGCCAAGAGGATCACTGAGTTTGAGGCCAGCCTGAGCTACATAGTGAGAACTTTCTTAAACCTGGGGGCAGGAGATGTGGAGGGAATAGCTCAGTGGATTAAAGCACCTGCAAGCAAGCATAGGGCCCAGGGGTTCAATCCCCCGACCTGCCTTGGTGACGGGCACCTATAATTCCAACTCTTGGGAGGCTGTAAACAGGCAGATCACTACAAGTCTGATCTAGTTAGTGAGACCCTGAACACCCATAGACCCTTCCCTAAAATACACACACACACACACACACACACACACAAAAGAGGGGTGGGGAGTTTGAAATAATTATTGTCATAAAGGAAGAGATCATATATACTTTCTTGAGGTACTAAGCAAGAAGGGCAGGAGGATTGTCATGAGTTTGACGTGGCCAGCCTGGGCTCCATAGTAAGTTCAAGGCCAGAGTAGACTACAAAGTGAGATGTCTCAAAAAGTAAATAAAAATAAAATAATTTAAAATATCAACTCTAGCCGGGCGTGGTGGCGCATGCCTGTAATCCCAGCACTCGGAAGGCTGAGGCAGGAGGATCGGTGCGAGTTTGAGACCATCCTGGGCTACAAAAAGTGAGCTCAAGGCCAGCCTCAACTGCATAACGAGACCCTGTCTCAAAAAGACTAAATAAATAAATATCAACTCTGTGCTGATCCTGAAAAATAAAAAGGAGGCCAGGTGTGGTGGTACACACCTGTAATCTCCGCACTCGGGAAGCCAAGGCAGGAGGATTGCTCTCAGTTCAAGGATACTCTGAACTACAAAGCAAGACCCTGTCTCAAAAAGAAGAAGGGAAGAGGAAGAAGAAAAAGAAAGGAATAAAAGAACATTTCTATCACAGTCCTAGTGAATGCACCCAGGGCTGTTAAGTCTGGAGGTATAGGGATAGATAACATACCTTGATTCTTTTTTTTCTTATTCCCCTACTCTGCCTTCAACCCTTTCTCCTCTCATTGTCTGACCCATTTCTTGTGTTGCCCATGTTGTTTGACTCAGAACTGCTGCAGATTAGAACCAAAGTCCTGGGGCCTGGCGGGATGGCTCAGTGGTCTAAAGCGCCTGCTTGGGAAAGCTTGGGTGATTGCAGGGACTGTGGTTCCATCCCTGGCACCACATGCTGCGCCAGCCCTGCCCTCAGGGCGGGCTGAACTGGCCATAAAAATGAGTGAATAAACAAACAAAGGTTCTGAAACAAGAATAAATAAATAAATAAATAAATAAATAAATAAAAATTCTTAAGAAAAAGAACCAAAGTCCTGCCTCTTGCTGTCCCTGTCTGCCAGCTTTGCCTCTTTCTTACCTCCTTTCCCTTCTCCTCCACCTGTTATTTTGGTAATCAGGAATGGTGGCTGTTACTACCTGTGCTATTTTGCTATTTCAGTAAAGTGGTGTGGTGAAAGCAAAAGTTTGAGCCCTCAGCTGGGGCTATTTTTTACAAGTACTGAAGCCTTATTTCAATCTAGTTTGCTGAGGAGGAGCCAAAATAAACGGAAGGTGACTGGAAGGACTAAAGTTACTGTATTGGTCAGGGTTTTACTTAGAGGAACAGAATAGATATAATATAAGGAATGGATGCTAACACAAAATATACACTCTATAAGGAATTATAAGACTGGCTCACGGGGCTGGGGAGATAGCTCCGAGGCACAAGTGCCTGCTGGGCAAGTGCAAGGTCGTGAGTTCGAACCCTGGTCCTACCACAAAAAAAAAAAAAAAAAGACTGGCTCACAATAGTCAGCCACAGAGTCAGATGAGGAAGAGGGCACAGGGTGTCTACACGCTCTGGACTGAAGAATTCAATCCCGAGGTCTGGACTTCACCGCAGCACTCCATGTAAGTCTCTATCTGTTGGCTGATGGGTCTGCGAAGGAAGACTGAAGTGCCTGTAATGGACACTGAAGAGTCTGCGACGGATGGCAAAAGATCCAAGGTGGAGGCTGAAGAGTCTGTGCTGCAAGCCAGATGATGAAGTCCAGGCTGAATGCGAAGACTGAAGCTTCTCCGGCGAAGTCAAGTGTTGACTCCTTCCTCAGCCCTTTAAAAAGTCTCTTTGCGTTCAGTCATTCTGATGTGGGCCTATTGCGCCCTAGGGTGGAACCAATCATACTCCAGGATGGGCCCTTGATCCCACTCTAGGGAGAAAGCCAATCATGTCCTAGGCAGGCCCTGGTCACGCTCCAGGGAGGAACCAACTGTACTGCAGAGTGGGGCTCCCACCAACAGGGAACCAGTCCGCTGAGTCATTCAGCCAAGTTGACACATTGTATCAACCACTACAGTTACTGTGTCTTTCCTGTCAGAAGACATCATTTTATACCGTTCAGTGCTATCATGTGCTACCTCCCTTACTTTGAGGAGACTGTGTTACCTCTCTACTCCCCCCCCCCCCCCCGTACTGGGGATTGAACCCAGGAATCATGCATGATAGGCAAGGGCTTCACCACTGAGCTGCATCCCTAGGTCTGCTCTTTCTTCAGCTTTTGTATGGACAGCAGATAGGGAAGCCCCTCAGTCTGGGTGTGCCTGCATGTGTGCACTGGTGACCTCTGCAAAAGCCAGATGGGTCTTGGAGGAGGGCCAGGGATCTCCTACTCTGAATCTGCTCGTATGAACCCACATCTCAGTGTCTGCAGATCATAGATCTGAGGAAAGACAGCGAAGAGAAATCTAGTAGCTCAGTGAGTGTTTCACAGGCACCTTGTGTTGCCTGGCTGAACAGTCAGAAAGTAGGTTAGCACTGGGCGGGGGTAGAGGGGCAGCAGGCAACTGGAAGAAGTAGACCAGTTACGTAAATGCAGGGAGATGACACCAGGCATGAAACTAGTCTCCTAGAGGCTCAGTGTCCAGTGACTCAGTAGGAGTCAAGGTCTGGAGATAAGTGTGAGAGCCAGAAAAGGACTCTTTAGAGGGTACCACTAAAGGAAGGCAGGGAGCCGAGCAGCTGAAGGTGGGGGCGAGTGCTCAGCAATGTTCCAGGTTTCCCACAGAAGCAGGGTAAAAAATATGAGTTCATGTGCATCAGCACTGTGAACAGCCACTTCTGAGACATCCAGCATTCTGGATCTGTGCCTACTTGGTTAACCAGCAAGGTTTATGAGTCTGAAGAAAAGACACATTTCAAACAAGTGGTTCTGGGAGAATGACAGGGAGTTAATTAGTTCCTATCACTCCTTTTCTCCCCATCCTGTAGCCATTGGTTCCTACCAAGATTACCAAGGTTTTTTGTTTTGTTTTGTTTTGTTTTTTTGTCTTTTTGAGACAGGGTCTCACTGTGCAGCTCAGGCTGGCCTTGAGCTCACTTTTGTAGACCACGCTGGTCTCGAACTCGCACCGATCCTCCTGCCTCAGCCTCCCCAGTGCTGGGATTACAGGTGTGCGCCACCACGCCCGGCAAGATTACCAAGGTTTAAGAGTAACTCTGGGGGCACTGAGGAGATAGCTCATGGGCACAAGTGCCTGCCTGGCAAGTGCAAGGTCCTGAGTTTGATCCTTGGCTCTGCAAAAAAAAAAGAAGAGTAACTTGAGTAACTTGGGGAGAAAAGCAAAAAAGTTTCAAAGTGTATACCCTTTTCTAGCAACCAAAGTTCTGAAACAAGTGGTTGCTTTCACTCTGAATCAGGCTGTTTCTACAGATTCAGATCCAGGTTAGTATATGGGATATGTTTAATTTGTAGGCTGGAACCTCTTTGATTCTATAGATAGCAAGCTGGGCAGGTGGGTTGTTGCTAGATAGCAGAGCACTTACCTAGCATGTGTCAGTCTTCAGCACTACAAAAATATAAATAAATAGCTTTCCCTGGCACTGGGAGCAGCAGGTTCAGTTCTGATGTAAGTGAAGCACTTGAGGATCTAGCTCAGAATACTCTGAGCAGAGCCAGGCATGGTGACACAGTCCTGCAATCCCAGCACTCTGGAAGTTGAGGCAGGAGGATCCTTGCAAGCTCAAGGCCAGCCTGAACTGCATAGTGAGATTCTGTCTCAAAAAAAGAAGAAGAAGAAGAGGGGCCAGCAAGATGGCTCAGTGGTCTAAAGTGCCTGCTTAGGCAAGTTTAGGCAGCCGCAGGGACCACAGTTCGGTCCCTAGCACCACATCCTAGGCCAGCGCCACCCCCAGGGCAGGCTGAGCCGGCCATAATAAGTAAATATATATAAAAGAAAGAGGGCCCAGCAGGATGGCTCAGTGTTCTAAAGTGCCTGCTTAGGAAAGCTTAGGTGGCTGCAGGGACTGTGGTTCAATCCCTGGTACCACATGCTGCACCAGCCCTGCCCTCAGGGCAGGCTGAGCCAGCCATAAAAATAAATAAACAAACAAACAAAAGTTCTGAAACAAGGAAAAAAATTAAAATTAAGTTTAAAAATTCTAAAAAAAATTTAAAAAGAAAGAAAAGAAATACTCTGAGCATTAGCACCTTGTCCCGTTCCTTTCTCCCAGAGAGGGTCCTACATTTGTTTTTCCCTGTCTGCACAGGCTTTGTCATTTTGTCTTGACTGTCTCCATCTTTCTGTGCTGGCTGGTCCTCTGGTGTATGGACTTGGACATGATGAACTGTGAACTTCTAGCCACTTGCAGTGCCCTTGGGTACTTGGAGGGAGACACTTACCACAAGGAACCAGATTGCTTAGGTGAGTACTTTTTGAAGAATCAGGTAAAAACCTAGGAGGAATGAAGGCAGTCAGATTTCTCAAACCCTGGGATGGAAAGCATGTGAGCTCGAGTGGAGCATCTTCCACGATGTCATATACATGTTTTGTTCTTTCTCTGAAGAGAGTGTGAAGGATTTGATCCGATACTTGAGGCACGAGGATGAGACTCGGGACGTGCGGCAACAGCTAGGGGCAGCTCAGATCCTGCGGAGTGACCTTCTGCCCATCCTCACCCAGCACCGGCAGGACAAACCTCTCTTCGATGCTGTCATCAGGTTCATTCCCCAGCTTTTTTATTTTGCCACATTTGTGTTTATGCTGATAGGTTTTGTGTTTGTGCCTGATGAGGAAACCTACTAGCTTCTCCCTCCTTCATTACTTCCCCTAGACTGATGGTGAATCTGACCCAACCAGCCTTGCTGTGTTTCGGCAGTGTACCTAAGGAACCCAGCATGCGGCACCACTTTCTACAGGTGCTCACTCACCTGCAGGCCTACAAGGAGGTGAGGCCTTCCTCTTGAGTCCTTGGAGTAGGGTCTGCAGCAGTGAGAAGTTAATGGAGGCTACGTAAGAGCCATTTCCTGTTTTACAGGCATTCGCCAATGAGAAGATTTTTGGGGTCCTCAGTGAAACCTTGTATGAGCTGCTGCAGCTGGTGAGTCTCACCTTGTAGGAGCCTGTGGTACAGGCAATGCTTTGCACCTGTCCTGAGTTCAGGACAGAGATGCAGTCCAGGCCTAGAGATGCGGTGCTCTAGGTTGTAGTCTCAGGGAGCATCGGGAATGCTTGGATTCATATTTTCAATTATGATTCTGTCCTGCACCTGAGCCCTCCAGCCTGGGTAGGTGCTGCCTGACTTTCATGAGGACTCTCTCCCTCTGACTCTTCTCTTTCTGATCAGGGCTGGGAAGAACGGCAGGAGGAAGACAACCTTCTAATTGAGCGGATCCTGCTGCTGGTCAGAAACATTCTTCATGTTCCAGCTGACCTGGACCAGGAGAAGGTATGGTCTGGGGTCATCTGAGTTCTGAGTTGGGTTGAATTTTCTCTTTTTCTTTTTCCCCTTTTCTTTCCTCTTTCTTTTGTTCTTTTTTTCTTTTTAGGGTAGGGTCAGGATGGCTTTGAACTGAACTCCCTGTGTAGCCCAGGCTAGCCTGGAACTTACATTGATCCTCCTTCCTTAGCCTCTGAAGTGCTGGGGTTATAGGCACGTGCCAATGTGCCCAGATAAACTGTCCTTGTTAGGCTTTGCTGTCTTGTGACCAATCTGGGGCAAGAGCCTTCACTGAGGGGTGAGCAGAGAGCTTCAAAGGTGGGCCATGGGACTAAGCATGCTCCTTTTCTCCCCTCACCACTCTTATTCAGAGCATCGATGATGACGCCAGTGTCCATGACCAGCTTCTCTGGGCTATCCACCTCAGTGGCCTTGATGATCTAGTCCTCTTCCTGGCCAGCTCTCCTAATGAGCAGCAGTGGAGCCTACATGTGCTAGAAATTATCTCTCTTATGTTTCGTGACCAGGTGAGACCCCATCCTTCCATCCATGTACTTTTCTTGATCTTATACCAGTGTGTGGCTTATCTAGGGAGGCAGGTGATAGTGGTAGAGTCCTTGTGTTCTGTACAGGATCCCTTTAAAGTCTTGTTATGTTCACTTTCTATGCCCAGTAGGAAGAATGACTGTCCTTCTGACTCTCCGCTCCTTATTCCAAATCTAGAACCCCGAGCAGCTGGCAAGAGTAGGGCAGGGACGCTTAGCCCAGGAGTGGAATGCAGATGTGGCAGAACTGGAGCTGCTGCGCCAGCGAGAGATGGCAGAGAAGAAGGCTCGAGCCCTCCAGCGAGGCAACAGGTGTGTGGCAGAGCGTGTGCTGCCTAGGTCCTTCCTGCACTAGGGAGCTCACTTGGGGCAAGTCTGAGACAGTGGAAATTGGGTAACATTTTAAAATCTTGAACTTATTCAGATTTCCTGGTGACAGAGAATGGGTTAAAGCTTCCAGGTGATTAAGGAAACACTTGTGGACTTTTCTCCTCTGCAGGCATTCTCAATTTGGGGGCTCCTACATTGTCCAGGGGTTGAAATCTATAGGGGAAAGGGATCTCATCTTTCACAAAGGCCTTCACAATGTGAGTATTTGCACATCTGGGATAGAAACACTGGAACTACAGTGCCTGAGAAGGATCATTACCATCCCTGGGATCAAAGCATCTCTGTTTTGTTTATGAGACAGAGTCTTGCTGTGTAGCTAGGCTGGCCTTGAACTTAGCAATCCTAATGCCTTAGCCTCCCAAGTGCTGGGATTCCAGGCATGTACCACCCTGCCCTGCAGCATGTCTGTCCTTAGGTTTAGAAGGTTGGTAATGGCAGCAACAAGCAATACTAATGTTAGCCACACTCATGTCTTTGCTTAACACCTGAGGCAGAGAACTATCTGAGAGTTCCTTCTGAGAAAATTGTACTACCCAGGTTGTGGCAGAAGCTGCTGGGGTGGGTGGTAGTTAGGACTAATTATAATCCCCCAACCTGCACCTTCAGCTCCAGAACTATAGTTCAGACCTCGGCAAGCAGCCCCGCAGGGTGCCCAAGCGCCGCCAGGCTGCCCAGGAGCTGTGCACGCAGCGCCGCTCTGCCCTCAATGTGAGGCTTTTCCTCAGAGACTTCTGCTCTGAGTTCCTGGAGAACTGTTACAACCGGCTCATGGGCGCAGTGAAGGTGAGAACTGAGAAAGACGTGGAGGCAGTCAGTGATGGCGCAGAGGTGACCAGTGAAGGGGCAGGCCATTGGTTGTAAAGAAGAGCAACCTGGAGCCTGGAGTGTGGGCAGGGAAGCAATAGGGCCCCAGGAAAGACAGGAGGCCAGGAGAGGGCGGGCAATTAGGGAAAAGGGCACTGGAGATGTTACCCCAGAGGAAAGGGAGGGCATGTGGAAAGACTAAGGACTGCAAGGTCCATTTGGGTCCTACAGAGTTAGTACAGTGATATCTAGGCTACTCCACATTGTAACAGGAAGGAGGACAGGTAGAAGTTTGGAGCTGTCAGGTCATTGAGTCCCTTGTTTTTGGACATTAGGATCACCTGCTTCGTGAGAAAGCTCAGCAACATGATGAGACTTACTATATGTGGGCCTTGGCTTTCTTCATGGCTTTCAATCGAGCTGCCTCCTTCAGGCCAGCCTTGGTTTCTGAGACACTCAGTGTCCGCTCCTTCCACTTCATTGAGCAGAACCTCACCAACTACTATGAGATGATGCTGACAGATCGCAAAGAAGCCAGATCCTGGGCATGTCGGTGAGGGGCAGGTTATGAGGGTTGCAGTGGGTGTCATGGCCAGGCTGGGAGTCAAGATGCCGGCATTTGGGTGGTACTTTGTTCTTAATTCAGGGCTGAAGTAATCATCAGGCTGGAAACTAAAGATTTGCAGGGTCCTTTGTGTCTGGTGGTACTTTTTGAGGAGTGTGGTTTCCATGAGCCAGTGGACTAAGCTATCCCCATTTTACTTCTGGCTTCACTTCATAGGATGCACCTGGCTCTGAAGGCCTATCAGGAGCTGCTGGCCACAGTGAACGAGATGGACATGTCCCCAGACGAGGCTGTGCGGGAGAGCAGCCGCATCATCAAGAGTGAGGCCTGACTCAGTCCCGACCCATCCTTCCTACACTCCTAGAGTCTGGTTCTTCTTGGCTCCAATTTGTCATTTCCCCTTTTCACACATGCTTTTCAGACAAGTTTTTCTATTCCTTTTTCTTTCCCCTTAGACAACATTTTCTATATGATGGAGTACCGAGAACTCTTCCTAACACTCTTCCGGAAGTTTGACGAGAGATGCCAACCTCGCTCTTTCCTTCGTGACCTGGTGGAAACCACCCACCTCTTCCTCAAGATGCTAGAGCGATTCTGTCGGAGCCGTGGGAACCTGATGGTCCAGGTACTGAGCAGCCCCAGGATGTTGAAACTGCTACTGGGTGAAGGGCAGAAGGCTCTCTCTCCTCCTATACCCTGAAGCTTGAGCTGATCTGTTAGAACTACTCTGTACTAAGAGGGCCAGCAGCTTGTGGTGTCACTGGTATGAGTATGCCATTTTCCCTTTCCCATTAGGAAAATTTACCATACCCCTAATTTACCATAAATGTCTTCACTCATTTGGGAAACATTTACTGAATACCTACTGTCTGCTAAGCACATAAATCTTCAGAGATTTGTTTGTTTCTTGTCTTTTTGAGATGCTTTCACTGTGGAGTCTGGTGTTAAACCCATTTTGCAGCCCAGGCTGGCCTCAAATTCTCAGCAGTCCTCCTGCCTCAGCCTCCAGAATGCTGGATTTACAAGTGTGCACCACCACACCTGCCTAGAGAGTCATAATTTTACAGTTTGGTAACTGGTCAGTTCCTGTTGCTATGACAAAATGCCTGAGAAAAACAAGAGAGGAAAATTTTATTTTGGCCTACCATTTCAAAAGTTCCAGTCCATGGTTGCTTGGCTGTGTTGTTTCTGTGCCTGTAGTGAGGCATATGACAGAAGGGCACAGGTGGACCACAACTGCATACCTCAGAGTGACCAGGATTGGGCAGCATACAGGAAGAAAATATATCTGGCCAGTGCACATTGCTCGAGACTTAAGTCCTCTGGCCAGATCCACCCCCTGCAGGTTCTGCCACCTCTCTGTTCTCTGTTCAGTCATGAACCCATCAATAGATTAATCCGTTGATGAGATCAGAGCCCTTGTGATCCAGTCACTTCCCCAAAATCCTACCTCTGAGCATTGCCACCACACTGGGAGCAAAGTCT
>PVJA010047440.1:0-14583 GCA_004027025.1 Myocastor coypus
CTCTCTGTCTCTCTGTCTCTGTCTCTGTCTCTCTCTCTCTCTCTCTCTCTCTCTCTCTGTCTCCGTTTCTCTGCCTCTCTATACTCCAATCTGCAATTTCTGAGATTCCACCTAGGACAAAAAAAAGAAAACATCCAGCCTACTGTCCAACCCAGTTGCCCCAGATAAACACATTTCATAGATTATCTGCGCAGGCAGAGGCCCAAGCGATATGATTGCTAGGACACACAGAAAGCTCCTCACCCCTCAAATACTTCGTTTTGACTGAAATCCCTTTAGCAAATACAGTATCTTTATAAAATAACCCCTCCCCCTACAAAAGAAACACTGTGACTGGAACTCAGAACAAGGTAGAAATAAACTATGTGATTCAAGATAATAGAATTTTATGTTAGAACTATCACTGCTAGCACTACTATTAATAATAGACTGAGCTGGAACTCTCCTAAAAAAACACTTCAGTTGTACATATTCTCTCAGCTTACCTGTAAATATGGAGCTTTCATTATTTACACTTTGTAACTGACAAGCTGTAGGTTTAGGTGTGGCAGGAGTTCTAGATTCTAGTCCTAACTGTCTGAACTTGACTCAACAAGAACTTGAATATAAACTAAGAAAGCAAATTATTGATCAAATAAACCAGCCCTGTTTATTTAAAGAATGAGAAATTTACAAGCAAAAGTATAGATGTACCAAAAATGGTGCAACTGATAAGCGGCAGAGTCAGAGGTTAAATCCAAGGATTTTTGAATTTCTGAGTCCAAATTCCAGGTCCTTTCAAAAAAGCAAGTGAGACTGGGTTGAGGCATAGAAGATTCTGGGTTAGCCTGAGGGAGAAGAAAGGGTGACACACAGCATGAGCTGATCCTTAGTCTCATTTTCATAACCTCACTATGGTCACTAGACAGCATCCCAGGGCTAAGCCTGCCAAGCTTTGATGGTATGCCAAGTCCTTTTCTAAAAGCAAGCGGTATGTTTTGATATGGACAGAGACGGGATAGGAATCCCAGGTGCCTCACAGGACCGCAAGTGAAACACCGTGCCAGATTGCTAGGGGAGCCGAGGCTGGGTGTTCAGAAAGGCCAGGCTAAGTGCCCGAAGTCGTGTAGCGAGGACGGAGGCCTAGAAGTTCAAATCTAGGTTTTCTAGTCACAGAAATTGACAGAAGCTAGTGAAGTAATTTACCATGACTTTGGCTGTATTTATAGTGTTTAGCTTCTTTGTTTTAATCTGGGAGGAGGAGGACAAAAAAGAGAAAGTAAAAGAATTTGCTGTTCAATCCTGATGGTGGGAGACATCTCTGCTCAGTGTTGGCCACGTGGGCCACGAGCCAAGAATGCTCGCAGGTCTCCCAGGTGCCTGGTGCTGTTTCCCAGGGACACTTGCTCTCATAATAAGCTGCTTCCTTGGATTCCTATGGGACAGTGTGCTCTGGTGACCTTCAACGACAGTGGGGTCACGGGGAGAATGAAGCAATTAGTTACATTTGATGAGCTGCAGTCATTATGGGAAGCAAAGCCAAAGGAGACCGGCCCCATCCCTGCTCTGCAGCAGTGAGCTACAAAGTCTGGGGTCCTGGGATTGCTTAGCACATGAACAAGAGTCTTTACAGTAAGTCAGTCTGAGTTAAGGGCTGAGTGCACCTCACCCCTCCTTGCTCCACATGTTCCAATAAGCACTAAACTAGCCATTCATCAGATACCTGGGCCATGTTTGGCCCATGACTTCAATACCTGTGATTTTCCTTAATAAATCAAACAGTTCTGAAGTCGTCTGCCAGTGGTGGAGGAGCAACTAAGAGAGGCAGGAAACTCAGCAGCAGCGTTGTGGCTCTAAAATCTTACATACCTAAGTTTAAATCCCCAACAACTCTGTGTTGCTCCTGGGTTACCCTTTAACCTCTCTGAGTCTCTATTCTCTAACATGTAAAATAAAAATAATGCTACTTAGTTTTATCAGAACTCATTTGAAAACATACAATTAAATGTTTATTATAATGCAATCTAATTACCCATTGTCTCCTCTGAATCTTCCACCAATAAATAAATTATAGGAGAACAGAAACCAAGACTTCCAGAGTCACCTCTCGCCTAAGGTTGGGCTGCCCCAGGTATGGTCCCTGAGGTAAGGATTTGAGGACAAGTAGTTTATTACAGGGTGATTCTAGGAAGCACAGCAAAGGAAGTCAAAGGGAAAGGGGCAGTGCACCAAGAAAGAACATATCATGCAATATCCAGGTGTGGTAGACCAGACCTATCATCCTAGCTACTTGAGAGGCTGAGGCAGGAGGATCCCAAGTTTGAGGCCAACCTGGGCAAATGAGTGGAATCTTGTCTCAAAATTATGTCCCTGCAGTAATCAGAGGATCTGCGTGTCTTGTATATTCCTGGCTCTCAGCACAATGTTTAGTGCATGGTTGGTGCCTAATAAATACTAAGTGAATAAATGAATGGAAGAAATGTATACAGATATTTTAACTCCAATACAAAAGAGTATGCAATGAGAACTCACTGGTGTGGCAGGAGGGTCACTGAGGGTTTTGGGAGAGGACAAAATGTAACCGATGCTCTATTATTAATGTAGAAATAGTATACAGGATTTATGGAGCAACTGCTCTAGCTCTTTCCTTACCGAAATAGTTAAACTAATCTTTTGCTCTCCCTTTGTCTGAATTTTCTCTAATACTTAGACCCACCGATCCCCTTAAGGGTGTTATAGACTTATCATCTAGAACAATCTGTTTTAGAGAAGATTTTCTTGCTGATTTTTTGTATCTAATTTGTTTCGGTTTTTGTTATTGTTTTCTTTTCTTTTGCTCAACAGTACCAGGGATTGAATTCAGGACCCTGAACTTGTCAGACAAGCACTTATTCTACTAAGCTATCTCCCTGGCCTATATCTAAATTTTTTAAACAAGGGGAAGATGTCAAAAGGAAGATTCCCAGTTGATAAGATAATTAAATTATTACCAAATGCCAAAAGCAAGAGAATTATCTTAAAATAATCTAAAATCAGGGCAGCTGAGCTAGAGAGGAAAATAGTTCAGAAGCAGAGTTCAAGTGAGATAAATGAAGGATTCTCACAACCCTATGAGACGGCCTGAGTTAGAGACGGTTGTGCCTGGCTGTGTAACTGTTCAGTTCTGACTCAGCCCTGGATACAGCCAGTCATTTCGCATAACTGAAATGTAATTAAGATTTGTGGAGTTATGAGGACTCCCAAGCTATGGTGAAAGGCAAGGTCACAGTGCTCAGTGTAGTAGCACATACACTAAAGTTGAGTCTGCTGCCCACCTGTCAGATAACACATAAAGCGTAGGATATATTATACTACACGAACAATTTCAAGATGCTTGCATATTTAAAGACTCCATATTGTAACAACTTTATCATAACACTTTCTGCATCTCAGGGCTGTGTATATTTGATATTTTACAAATAACACAACCAAGGTCAAGGCAGCCATGTGACTTAATAGAAAACCAAGGTCAGTCAGTGTCCAGATGCAAGAAGGAAACCCTTCCTCCGATAGCGCATCTGTGGCTTTGTCCACATGACCATCTCAGCCTTCACTTAGCTGTTTATTGTATACCCCACATGAGGGTGGAAATTCCTGAAGCTAGAAAAGGTTTTGCTTTGTTTTCCAGTAAATTTTAATGTGCTCTTCATTATGCAGACTATGTGAGGTTTTCCTGAAGTGCAGTTCAGCGAGAGGATGAAGAACAGGGGGACACTTCTGCTGTGATGTGCCGGCTTTACCCTAACAAAATTCCACTGTAATTCTGATTGTTTTTGAAACCCAGATATGATATTCTATCTAAACCTACCACTGCCTCTTATTCTCAAACACTAAATTTTTCGAGCTTCAAGGGGAACTAATGCTCTGATAACTGTTAAGCAGAGTTTCTGATGTCAGTGTTGAGAACATGAGTCTTTGTGTTTCTGTGGAACTAATTATCTGCAGGCCTGGAAAATCAAGAGGTTGAATTATGTTTCCGTGGATGCATATTCAGATGCTAGGCACTAGCGCAGAGATGGGAAATGAAACGCTCCTCTCCAGATCAATCCTCCTGAAACACAGGCCCTCAGCCATCAGCTCTCTTCACAGCCTGGGAGCCCAGGCTTCATGATCAGGCAAGGACTATGAACATTGCCTATATTTTGGTATCATTTTGTAAAGGTTCACTCACAAAGTTCTACAAATGTCTCAAGTACCTGCTAAGAGTATATTTTCTTTTGGTGGGAACTATCCTGGGTCTGAACTTCCCAAATCCTCCCTTACAGAAAACTGAAGATACAATTTGAGAAGTACCTGAACTTCCCCCTATTTCTTATGCATCTCTTTTCTCATATAGATGGATAGATCGATAGATAGATAGATAGATGGATAGATAGATAGATAGATAGATAGATAGATAGATAGATAGATAGACAGACAGACAGACAGACAGGCACAGATAGACAACACAGATGATAGATCAGGTTTTCGTAGGAGAATATTCATTTTTCATATAAAATATTGCTTTCATCTAAGAGAAACTAAGCAATATTTGAGCTTGTATGTCTGACTTATTTCATGAAACATGTTCTCATGTTACATGCATTAGTTTACAAATGTCTCATGGGGGCTGGTGAGATAGCTTAGTGGCCTAAAGCACCTGCTTAGGCAAGTTTAGGTAACCACAGAGACCACTGTTCAATCCCTGGAACCACATGCTGTGCCAGCACCAGCCCCATTCACAGGGCAGTGTGCACCGGCCGTAACATAAATAAATAAACTAAGAAAAAAAAAAAAAAGAAAAAAAGAAAGGTTACAGCTGGGTGTGGTGGTGCATGCCTATAATTCCAGCACTTGGGAGGCTGAGGCAGGAGGATCAGTGTGAGTTTGAGACCAGCCTGGGCTATAAAAGTGAGCTCAAAGCTAGCCTGAACTGTATAGCATGACCCTGTCTCAAAAAGACAAAAAAAGTCTCATGTTTATCTTTCTTTATGGCTGCATAGTATTCTGCTGCATATATGCTAATTTGTTTCTTTTATACTAAAAGTTTATCTTACTTTGTTGCAAAGAAATTTGTTATTTTCTGTTTCTTTTTGTATGAATACTTTTGGTTTATGTCTTATAATTAGTACTACTTCAAGGATAATGTACAGTACAATAACAATTGTTATTCTCTTATTTGGTTATCAAAATATATCTAATTTCCTCAAAAAATAAAAAAAAAATAAACTACGTATTTAGTTTTGAGAAAGACTGGTGGTTTTTCAAATCTGTAACAAGTATAACCCATTGGAGCACAGGAGACAGATGGTAGTGCAGGCTGGAGAGAAAGCAAACAAGCAGACCCTCAAATTTTATTATTAATAACAGCAGTAAATGTTACTGATACTAATATAAGCAACTATAGACAGTGATATAGCTCAGTGGCATAAGCGCCTACCCAGAAAGTGTAAGGTCCAGAGTTTGATCCCTGATGCTGCCAAAGCAAAACAAAACAAAACAAGACAAAACTGGTGCAGTTGACCAGTAAGATACAGCTAAGTTTCTACATTAAAAAAAAAATAATAATATAAGCAACAGTAGACACTAATATTTATTGAGCTTGTAAGTGACACCTGTGTCTAAATACAACTTATTGTCAGTTTGACTTTGGAAATTTACTGCATTTGACATCTAGGGCTACCATAACAAATATTAAAAATCAATGGTTTGAACCAAAGAAGTACTGTTATCTCACAGTTTGGGAGGCTTCAGACCTGAAACCACAGAGTCAAGGTGCCCTACGAACCTTTCATTGCTCCTTCTGTCCTCTGGTATTTGTGACAGCCCTCTGCACTCCTTGTGGAAGCTGCAACAGCCAAGTCACAGGGCCACCTTAAGCCAGTGTGTGTCTGTCCTGAGGCCCAAATCTGCATATTTTTTATACTGAACAGAGCCCAACCTAATGACCTTGTGGACACTAGAGCACCTCCACAGAGACCCTATTCTGAAGACAGTTTGGAAACACAATCACAGTTTGAGATATGGGAATTGGGGCTTCAACAGAGCTTTTGTGCACAATGCATTTCAACCCACATTTCCCCTTTATAAAATGAGGATTTGCTACTGAAAACACAGGGGTGCCGAGAAGATTACATCAGATAATATGTAAAGAGCTTAGTACAGTGCCTGAGACAAAGCTAAAGAGCAATAAATATGTTATTATCATTAAAGTAGGAATATAGATTCTTAAAGCTTAATTTATTTTGCTTTGCTTCAGAGAGGAGCAGCCAAAATGGATATTTCCCCTCAAGTCTAAAGGGCATAACAATTTTACTCAACAGCATAAAATGACGTTTACATCTTGTACTTTACCAAGAACTATTTTAATAAAGTATGCTTTTTTTAAATATTGCTACCAATTTATACCATAATAAAAATTACTTTGAATAAATACCTTATTCCCAGACAGAAAACAAATCTTAAATATTAAAATCCTGAATGATTTACATAGTGTTAAGAAAGTAACTTTCTAGATTATCTCTAAAGTAAAAGAAACAAAGGCTCTAAAATGTATTATTGATATCACTTATTTCCCCAACTGTGCTGGAATAGGTACATAAGTTTTTAATATTTGATTAAATATTAAAATATTTAATATTTCAAGTTTACTTATGAATAGGAGGCAATATTAAAACAAAAGGTAAACTTCATTCAAAGGTATAGCTCTTGGTGGCTATATGCAGAGTCAGGTGTGGAAGAGTACAAAATAGCTGTTTTGTGCTAGGGATCTGAAGGATTCAATTACATTTCCAAAGCCTGGAGCTCACTGTAGTGCTTTTGTGAGTCTGTATCAGTACGAGGCTACAGGATCTGTGCTAGAAAGCTGAAAATCCTGGAAGCCAGGGCCTGGCATGCAAGGTGAAGGTGAAGACTGGGACTCCTCTGAGAAAACAGAACTGAGCCTTCCTTTTTTCTTTACCATTTATTCTACTCAGCCTACAAGTAAGTCTATGTGGTGCACTTATACGCAAGGTGAGTTGTCTGGCTTCAGTAAGTCCCTTCAGACACACCCAGAACTATGCTGGTCCAATTTAGTTGAGCATTTCTTACTCAAATTGAGAACCAGTTGGCTATCACAGAACACACAGTTGGGTAAAATTATATAACATTTGCATAACACGGTGTTGAGTTCTTCATGTAATTTATTAACTACTGTACTGAAAGTAAAAAACCAAATGGTTCTGTAGGCATACTGTTACATTATTATAAAGATAAAAGTCTATAAGTGAAAGCATCATGAATCATGGACTAACATATATAATGGAACATTTGTAGATCCTGTTATGGTTTGTGTCTAGTTGTCCCTACAAAGCCTCATTCCTTAATTGGGCAGGCTTCTAGAGTTGGTGATTAATTCATGATCCAATGCTGAGATTATGGGTGTGAATGTTCCATTTGACCCTGGGGCAGATAATCTACATACAAATGTAAGGAGAGGAGACAGACTTGCTAGTTTCTACAGCTGTTGCTTCTGCCTTTGCTCTTTGCTATTTTCCACCATATGACACTTTGCATTCAATTGGAGACAACTGAGTATGTACTGAAAGCTCCACTAATTGTGAGCTAAATAAACCTTTCCTTCCTTAATTTTGGATGTCAGGTATTTTGTCTCAACAATGAGAGAAAAGTAACTGAGACTGAATTTAATACCAAGAGTGAGGGGGCTGTAGAGGAATAATTGTTTTTTCAATGGCTTTATGAGTTCTTGTATTTGGCTCCATGATTTGATGAGACCTAAAGACATCATGATCTCTCCTGATCTTAAGGAATATACTGATAATCTTTGACATGAGCTATTTAGCCTAATATGCTGTGTAAATCCATTTGATTATCTGAATCCACCACTTGGAAGATGTCAAGAATTTAATGATTCTGTACATAGAAATTTTAAATTTCATTGCCACAGTAGGGAATATGCCAGTTGGTTGGTCTTAGCTTCACTGGATAAACTTATGAAGGAAAATAAGAAGCTCAAAGTTTCTATAAGAAATTGAAAAGTTTCCCAGTGTGTTCTGAAAGATAATATCCTCTCTTTTAGCCAGAAAGCCGAAATTTCAAAAGTCCATATATGTTCCTCGTAATTTAATCAGCTGAATTGCAATGTAAATTTAATGCTCAGCCTTTTAGGGAATCTGAAACAAAGGTGAGGGCACTGATTGAAAAAAAATAGGATCTCATAAATTAGGATAGAGATTTGTGGCAGGATCTTGAGGAGGCTAAGGATGTTGAATTCCTAGATGCTACTAAGATTTTCTTACCAGAGGACAAGATTTCCCCACCCACTGTGGCAAAATTATCATATTGGTACCTCCTGAGGTGTGTCTCCTAATATATCTGGAGAAACTAATCCTGTGTTGGCCAAACAATATAGTAATGCTGAGATGCCTCAGGACCCACTCTCACCACCTGTTTTTTTTTTTTTACTCTAGGTCCATAATCAGACTTAAATCACATAGGGTGATGACATAATGTGATTTATGAAGAGAATTGCTATTCTCTCAAAGAATTTCTTGAGTTATCTAACTCTTAGAAGTGGAGGCCTAATGAGCAAGCATGGAAATGAATTTTACAATTGTTGGATAATGGCAAAGACGTGCACCTGGACCAAGCTGAGTTTGTTGATACAGGGCCCCTAAGTAGGGATTCTGAATTTAATGTTGCACCTCATGGAGTAAAGAAAGGTATTAATTGTTTATTTGGCTGGTTGATGGAAGTATGGCTCAAAAGATGGTCCACTATGAATGAATTAGAGATGCCTGATAGTCTATGGTTTGAGGCTTAGGGAAATGAGAATGCCAGAGTGAATCTATCATGTTAAACCTTATCCTCCACATTGGGATGATCAAAAAAAAAAAAAAAAAAAAAAAAACCATACCCTTTACTCACACCTTGAGAAACAGATTTGTGAGGGGAGCAACAACATCCCTGAGGAGAAGATTGGTCTTCTTTACATGCCAGAACTTACAGTAGGGACTGCACTTACTGAATTAGCAAACCTTTGGGCTTGATTGGATCTCAGAGTGGCAGAGGTCAAGTGGCAGAAAAGTTTACTGCCAAAGGTAGGGTATCTATTGTTACTTTAATGGACAACAGAAGCAGAACAATAACCAGAATAATTTAATGCACTCAAACTTATGGCTATGGTGTTCCCAAAGTGAAATTGACAGGAAATCTACAAAACTTTTACTATATTTATATAATCAAAAAATTAAAGTTAAATCACAATACTTTGATTAAACTTATTATGAACACATATAAAGATGACATTAAAAACAACAGAATTATTACAGTCACGCTCCCTGTTTCCCAATAGTTTTTATAAAGCATGGTGAGAATAAAAAAGCAGAAATCTCTTGTATTTTAAATATACTTATCTTCAGATGAAAAGCTTCAGTCCATTTTTACATTGTCCTGTTCTTAACAACAAAGTTGACCTCTATTTCATCCTTGCAATCAAAGTTGTATTACATCCACCCTTCTGGCCAAATATTTCACATCACCTTACTGGCTCTTTACTCCATCTCAAACATAAATTTGCCCAAAAGCTCTCAGCAGCAACTCTGCCAACTTCCCAATAGTAGGCTGCACTGATTTTCTTTTTAATTCACCCAGGAAATATTTCCAAACACAAGAAAAATGCAGACCAAATTCCTGCCAAGACGCAATATACTACCAGGGTCCAGCAGCCAATGCAGTTCTCAACTGAAGCCTCCTGAGCTTCATCTTATTGGGCAGGGTTTCCACCAGTATGCTGATTTTCCAGGTTACAGTCATCATCTCCAATATAGTTTACAACATACAAGGGCTGTCTCTTTGTTCAGTCTCCCAAAACATTTTCAAATTAATGATAGATTTTTAAGTCACTAGCCAAGCAACATCACAGTGATAACCCCACTCTTCATATGAATTTTACTATGCTTTGGAGTTCTTGCAAGGAGAACAATATGATACAGAACACATATTATAAGACTAGTTTAGAAGAAATCACCAAAGAATCATATGCAACAAGTGCAAAATATCTATCCATACATTAAATACTAAAGCCTTCAGCTGAGGGTCTGGATCCTAATATCCTGCATGAGTCCAGATGAAAACCTATGGCTCATAACAATGCCTTCCACAAGTGCAAATGGAGGCCTAGAGCCCACAACAAAGTCTCATGTATACCTGCTCCATGGGTCTCTGCTGGAAAAGCCCAAAGGTCAGTGCTGGAAGCTAGGAAGTCCATGCCAATGGTATAAAGAATTTGTGCTAGCAGACTGAGGGACCTGAAATGGAGCCAGGAAGCAATGCCGAAGGTAAGCACCAGATATCCCATGAAAAGTACCACAGCCATCCTCAGCAACAGTGAGGTCCCAAACTCCTCCAACCATAAGAAATTCTGAGTTCCCATCAGGAACGCCAATGAGACAAGCTTCTCCATAAGGCTAAGCAAATCATCATCTTCCCTTACAGAGCCAGGAAGTGAAGCTCAAGATGAAGAGCTCCTACAAGGTTCTTTGGGACAGCCACTATGACAATGTCTTCCAGGAGAAAAACCAAGGAGAACTAGGAGCTTCCAAAAGCTTCCCCAAATAGCATTTTGGCAGCTTCTCCTGTTCTGCCTTTTATGCTGCTCACAGCAACCCTCAGATGGTACTCTCACACCATTTTAATTCAGTTGAGTGTCAAAAATTGACCTCCAGGTAGCTGTTCACCACATAGCCTTGAAAGAAAGGAAATTTTGACATGTGCTACAATATGAATGAATGATCCTGTAGGGTACTAGCTAAGTGAAACAAACCAGTACAAAAAAGAAGAAAGAAAATGACTATATGACTTATTTAATATGAGGTTCACTGAGTAGTCAAATCCGCACAGACAAAAATAAAACAAACGTCAGCTACTTTGGAGAAAACAAAGAGGGCCAGCCAAATAGCTCAGCTGATTAAAGCACCTGCAAGCGCCGGGCATGGTGGCGCACGCCTGTAATCCCAGCACTTGGGAGGCTGAGTCAGGAGGATCAGTGCGAGTTCTAGACCAGCTTGGGCTACAAAAGTGAGCTCAAGGCCAGCCTCAACTGCATACCGAGACCCTGTCTCTAAAAGACAAAAAAAAAAAAAAAAAACACCTGCAGGCACAGGGACTGGAGGTTTGAACCTCGGAGCCTGCCATGACTAACTCACCCCTGGGTCATATTGAGCTGGCAATTGAGATTGGGTGTGGTGACATGCACCTGTACACCCAGCTCTTGGGAGGCTGTAAACAGGTGGATCACTACAGTCTGATCTATTAGTGAGACCCTGACCAGTAGACTCTTCCCTAAAATACAAGAAGAAAAAAAGAGAGACAGAGACAGAGAGAGAGAGAGAGGAAAAGAAGGAAGGAAGGAAGGAAGGAAGGAAGGAAGGAAGGAAGGAAGGAAGGAAGGAAGGAAAAGAAAGAAGGGATTGAAAGGTTATTGTTGAGTGGATAACAGATTTGAGTTTTGAATTTGAAGAGTTACAGAGCTAGATGGCATGAGTTTGCATAATAATGTAAATGTACTTAAAGTCACTTGTTATGATTTGGATGTGGCTACCAAGACATCAGTGATGAAATATAATGTCCATTGTTGGGTTTTAAGGCTGCTGAAAATAGTTTTTAAGGCTGGAGAAATTTAATCTGATTAAGTTTAGAAATGAAGTACCTTCTTTCTTTTGTCCTTTGTCTTATCTTGCCTTGTCTTTTCATATCTTGCCTATATGCAAGGTAATCTGGATAATTGAACTGCAGATTTCTGCTTCTATTTTAAAAGGATTAGTTAATGCTTGTTAATTATTTTCTTTTCATTCTTTTTAATTTCTTACAACTATTTTTGTTATTTTGTTTTTACTTTTTAACCAATTTTAAACATTAATGTCTGGTAACATAAACAACTAATTTGAAGGTAACATCATGCAATACAGCAACTATTGTTGAATTTCTATTACTTGGTTTATGAAATTTTGTATCATTTCTAATGCTTTTTAATGTGTACTATTTTATATTCTGTAAAAAATAAAAAATTACAAAAAAGAAAAGAAGTACCTACAGAACCATAGACAAATTAAACTTATAAAATTGCCTGCCTCAGATATTTCCTAATAGTATTACAAAGCAGAAGAATACTACTAAATTATACGTTTAAAAGGGATAAAAGGAAAAAGTTTTATGTTATTATACATTTTACTACAAGTTTACATAAATTTTTAAAAAGCTAAAATGCATGTATAACGGTATACAATTTAAGTGAAGCTCCTAACTTAGAGCCTGGCGTACAACAGGGAGTTGTTAGACACATTCCACCATTAACATTCTCGTCCCTCCCACCACCAATATTTGCAAAGAGAATTTGTGAAAGACTCAATATAAAAGACCACAGATAATTCCACTAACCCTTGATTATGAGCCAAGGGTCATTCCTCATCCACAGTGGATGAGCAAATAAAAAAAAAAAAATTAGTCCACTTTCTGCTATTAATGACTTCTATGATTGTAACCCAGCCACTTCGTTTCTTGGACCTATTTTCCAATTTGTCAAATATAAGGGTTGAACTAGCTGATCCACAGTATACAACTCCTCAGAGATTTTCATCATATAGATAAGATCCAGATGTAACATTTGAAATTGAAGTAGCATAGCTTAATGGGACAATATTTCCTCTTTGAACAGAAGAGAGGGGAAACAAATATCTTTTACAACATTATCATGATACACTGGCCTAAAAGATGAGAGATATAAAACAATACTAAAACAATAGCTAAAAGACACAATTAATAGTGAAATATTAAGATAAAATAATATTTTATCTTAAATGTTATTTTATTTAAAAGAACGTTTTACAAAATGAAAAGTCGTACAGTTCTGTTGCACAAAGCTCATGTAGCTAAAACTTCTGCAATGTAAACATAAAAGCAATAAAGTTGGTAAATTTTGTTGTGTGATTTCCACTAATAAACTATATAACTATAGTTTATTATATAACTATATAACTAATAAAAAAACTATGTAAGAACTTTCTTTCTTTAACTTCTTTACTTCTCAGAAACAATACCAGTGATTTTCAAACTTTTTAGAGAAACTAATCCATTCTTCTCAGAAATTTTCATGGAAAAATAACTGTAAAAAAAATGGAGTTGAAAGTAAAGTACTAACGGGGGTCCGACGTCTCAGGCTTTTCCCTGGTTCTCCAGACCTGTTTAAGAGATCTTGAATACTCATTACTGCTCTAGTAAGTGATTGGTCTAAAATCAATGCTGTGTATTCTATAAAGAAATATAAATGCCTGCTCAGAGTGTATTCAGTTGGGAGTTAATCAACAGTGGTAGAGCTTTACTCGTCTAATCCCTACAATCTATCTAAGCATTTATCATAAATAATGTATAAGTGGGCCTCAGAGGAAGTATTTCTATCTATTTTCATGAAGAGACTTTACAAATGTAATTGAGGTTAAAATATGCATTTATCTGCCCTGGAGTCTAGCACATGTTCAATAAAGATCAATAATGACTATTTTCACAAAGAGACCCAAGCTCTGTGAAAAACATCACAGGAAGTGGTATTTTACTCATTTACTCAGGCCTTCATGCATTCATTTGTTCACTAATTCACAACCATCATCCACTGGATTCCAGACACCTGGTAAGAACTACAAATAAAAACATAAACCAAGGTGACTCAGCACGATGGACAACAAATTGAATTTCTGGTGAAAAAAGAACTGCATCTTACAGTCTCATCAAGAAGCCCACTCTTTGATGTGAAAGACATATTCCAACATGTCACTGTAAGGAAATGTGAGCAATGCAAAGAGAATTATACTCAAAGGGTTGAAGCAATTACAGATCCACTGAAGGGAGTCAGGGAAGACTTCTGGAAGAAGGCAGTGTGAGCTAGCCAGTTGGTGTTGGAAAAGGTGATGTGATGCATCCCCAAAGGAGAACACATCTGGAATGGCTGGGCGCACTGGTAGCAGAGAGCACAGACAAGGAGGAATGGAATAAACGAAGCTAAAGAGTAGGGCGATGGAGAATTCTGCCCAAAGGTAAGGCATGTCTGTATTCCGACCTTGGATTTTGTCCTGTCCCAGGAGATGTCCAAATGACTCTTCCATAGAGATTCGAATTCTCTAAACAGAATTTTATTCCTAATCTGTGGAGCAAAGATCATGAAAGTGGAAATAAAAAAGTGACATTTCACTTCCTCAATGGAAGCCACCATAAAAATTAAGCACAGCTTTTATCCATAGATGAAAATAATGATACTGCTTGATGAGAAAAACTATGTGTCTTTTTTTTTGGGGGGGGGGGTGTTGGCATGTCAATCTAATAAACTTTTTTTCTCTTTTTTATTATTATTTAAATTTAACAATGGTTATATTAGATATTTTCATCATCAGATCAGTTTAGGTTAATAGATATAGGTATATAAAATTGATCAAACAATTAAACATTAACACTTTCAATAAACATTACTTTGTTTTTCTTTTCCCCTTTCTTTTTTAACAGTTGACACATTGCATATTGTCCTCACAGTAGTTCTAC
>PVJA010047441.1:0-14753 GCA_004027025.1 Myocastor coypus
AAAAAAAAAAAAAAAAGGGGGGGGGGCCAGTGAGATAGTTCAGCAGTCTAAAGTGTCTACTTAGGCAACTGCAGGGACTGTGGTTCGATCTCCTGCACCACATGCTACACCAGCCCCCACCCCCAGGGCAGGCTGAGCCAGCCATAATATAAATAAATGAAGTTTAAAAAAACATTTCTACCTACAAAAAAAAAAAAAAAAAAAAAAGAAATTTTTTCCCAGTGGGTCCTCCTTCGATTTGGAAGAAAATCTCCCAAAGTTTCGACTGATCATACAAGATGTCTGCTTAGCTGACAGCCTCGGGCACTACTCTCTTCCCAGATCTGCGCTTCAATTCTATTGAATTTCTTTCTGTTCCCAGATGGCACACTTTCTCCTCCATACTTCCTGTTTATCTTTAGGTTTCAATCTCGGTGGTCCCTCGGGAAGCTCCGTGGCCTGCTCCTGCTCTTGAGATCAACCTGGGCATCTTTCCTACATGTTTGCATCACACTCTGGACTTCCATTAACTTATCCTGTATCCCTCCCCGTCATAACTGCCCGTCTCATTGCTAGACACCGAGATTCTTACAGCCAGAAGCAACAGCAACACCTGTACTCCCAGAGCCTAGCACTCAACAGGCACATAGTATGTGCTTAGCGAATACTTGTGGAACAGACGGACAGAGTGGACACTCTCTGATTCTCCACGTCTGTTTCTGGACACCGCGAGATGGAAACACTAAAGGGTGAGGTGGTATATGGAAAGGTGGCCCTGAAAGTATTGAGCAATCAGCGCAGTGCGGCGTCTGCAGATCAGACCAGGTTGGAACCCACAGGGTCCTGCTTGGCCAGATCAGATCCCATGCAGTGCCGAACGAGAGGGCTATTTAGGGGGTGCTAGGGGCAGCTGCGAGGCTCAACCTTTTGATGGCTTTGGCTCAGCAGTATGGGTGGGTCACAGCCAACCATCATGCCCGCTGCTGGGCAGGGGCTGCAACACCCCTGAAGGCCCTTCCCGGGTTTCAGCTAGGGACACTTACAGGAGCTGGGTGTCTGGTGCCAAGAAGAAGGAGGCAGAGTCCTGGAAGCCCGAGGCAGGCAGGCGGATGTGGCCCCAGTGGAGCGCCAGGAAATGCAAGGTGTCCTGAGCCAGCGTGAGGTGGGGCACCTGGCGCAGGCCGTCCTGGTGCCAGGCGTAGACGCCTGTCACGGGCACACCCAGGTCCTGCGTCCACAGCACCGCCCCGCTCCCTGGGTCCACCGTTAGCAGCAGGCCCATCCCGCAGGATGCCAGGCAGCTCACATCTGCCAGGGGAGACAGCAGGGTGGCATCAGGAAGCCTTCGTGGGAGGCACCTGGAGCATCACTGTGGAAGGCCATTTAGGTGTCTGGAGGCCAGGGGTCACTTGCGGCATGAGGGGGTCAGTCAGAGCCACCCACAGATGACCACTGTGTGTCAGTCTGGGTCACTCAAGAGAGACCCGAGGATGCAGGGTACTCAGCTATGGCCATGGGAAGACTGACGTCCACCCAGCGTGAGACACCAGAGGGGCCCAGGGGTATGGGGATCACTTGGGAGTCACTTAGAGTGTGGAGGGGTCAGTATGGAGCCCTGGAGTGGCCTTGGTGAAGTATCAGGGTTGCCTGGCGGGGCCTTAGGCAGAATGGTGGCATCAGGACTTGAGGGATGTTCTGCCAGGGGCAGTGTAAGGGGCCCAGGCAGCTGGGCAGGAGGGCATCACGTCAAGGCGATGGGGCCTGATTGGGCAAGAGGCCCCTTAGGGTCATCTGTGAGGGCCACTCACTGGACATGTAGGCTAGGGTAGGTGTGGGTTGTTCTGGGTCAGAGAACGGTCACCTGGAGCGCAGAGGAGTTAGGGCAATGAGACCTTGCTCAGGGTACAGGAGGGCAAGCCTGGGCTTTTGGGTAGATGGTGGGAGGGGGGGAGGGCTGGCTGCGGGTGCCACTCGGGGACCCTTGCTTCACGGTGGGGTGGGGGAGGCACACTCACACTTCCCGGGCGGGCTTTCCGCAGGGGTTGCCGAGTAGCGGCGGTACGTGGCGTTCCAGCGCAAGGCCGGGGTCCGGGGGTCGTGCATGGTGACCGTGTACTCTGGGGGCCCCAGAAGCAAGGTTACCAGGATGTTCATGGGATGTCGTCCTCACCTGTTCACTTTGGGGGGGTGACAGAGACCTGCCTGGTGTCCTGCTGTACCCCCAGCTCTTCATTGAGAGCTCAGTAAAACATCTGCTGATGCCTCACAGATTGACCCGCCTTATTCAATGTGGACAGCAAGTGCCAGGTCTAGACAGAGAAAAAGGCGCCGCCCAGCGGCGGGGGCGCTGGGGCCGGACTCACGTGTTCGGCCAATGTAGAGGCGGGCGCCGGAGAGACCCTCCGTGGTCAGCGTCATCTGAGTCTCCCCTGACTCGGGATCTACCACAAACCAGGCGTCCTGCTTCCGGCCTGTGGAAATGGAGTTGGCCAGCTTAGGACAGGGCGTGCACCCGCGGCTCCTGTGCCGCACTGCTCTGTGGAGGCCCGGGCCCTGTCCCAGGTGGCACCCAGCTGCTGCAGGCTGGGGGATGCTTACCTGTGTAGAAGACCCCATCTGAGCTGCGACAGGGAGACGCGTGAACCAGCTCCGGGATGGTGAAGGGCAGTTTCTAAGGGGAAATCCCACAAAGGAGTAAGAACAGAGACGCACACATGGCGCTCCCAGGGCAGAGGCGGCTTGTAGCAGCCTCTCCGTGGGCACTATCATTATTATTATTATTATTATTATTATTATTATCACTTCTGCTTCCAGATAAGGAAACCGGGGCTCAGAAAGGCTGAATAAATTGGCTCATGTCACACAGCCAGTAGGGGCAGGCTGAGCTGTGAGACAGGATCTCACTTCATAGCTCTGGCTCACCCTGGACTCATCTAAGTTGCCCAGGCTGGCTTTGAATTCGTGGCGACAGCCTCCCGCCTCTGCCTCCCAAGTGCTGGGATTCTAGATGCGTACCCCGATGCGTGGCTCCAAAAGCCAAGCTTTGAACCCAGGAAGACAGGCTCTGGAACCAGCCTACCTAACCAGGGAGCAGCACAACCCTGCAGGAACTGCAGAACTGCAGAAGATTCCACCCTGCGTGCCGAGGTATCACACAAGCCACTCCCTGTGGCCTCCTCTCAAACACATGCAGAGATTTCAAAATTGTTGCCAGGCATGGTGGCGCACGCCTGTAATCCCAGCACTTGGGAGGCTGAGGCAGGAGGATTGCTGCAAATCTGCAATTGAAATCTGAAATTGCTGCAAATTTCAGCCTGCTCGGCTACAAAGTAAGCTTAAGGCCAACTTGAGCTGCACAGTGAGACCCTGTCTCAAAAAGACAAAACAAACAAATGAACAAACAAAACAAACCAGATCTGCAGAAGAGGGACCTTGCTGAGCCCAGCCTGGGCTGTCATCCCACGAACTTCTCAGCTTTTGTCTTTTACTCTTATTTGCCAAACACGGATACATAGATGATCCTTTCAGAGGCCCAGGTTCCTGAGAAGCCCCTGGCGCCCCAGGGACCTCCAGTCCTCTGCAGACACAGCCACTGGTTCTGCTTTCCCATAATGCTGAGCTCTGCTTGGTATCCTTCAAGACACTCTGATTCTAACTCTGCTTCCCTGTACCCTTGGCTTCCTGCAGATGGAAGCAGGTTCCCACCCAGTCCCGGGCACTGCAGGAAACACACCATTAACCCCTGTTGTTGCTGGGTCCCCAAGATGTACAGGCTGCCATCAGCTGGGTCAGAGAGAAAGGCCGTTCTGAGGGGCAGAGAGGAAAGCAGGGGAGGTCAGGGCCCTGCACAGCTGTCTCTGTGGCATCCCCACCATCCCTTGACTCCCAGCCTGTCAGGAGCCCATCCCAGCAGTAGGGATCCCAGGGCTCCGAGATGCTCCCCCAGATCACACGCAGACACAGATCTCCCCTGCGTCCCCCACGTGCCTTTCCCTAAGCTTCCACACAAGTACACTCCCCCCAGCGCCCCGCTTTCTGGCTGACCCCAGGCTCACTTACTCTGTGACATACGTTGTCGTTCCCTGGGTGGTGGGATCTGCAGGGACAGGGGCGTAGCGCGTTAAGTCTCTTCGGGGCGCTCATTGCAAAGCAAGGCGCATGCGCCATTGAGTTCTTGCGGCCCGCTGGACACCGAGACCGGCATGTAGCCAGCACACCGCATCCTCCTCTTGAGCGCTGTCAGGAAGGGTTGTGACCCTTCGCCCCACTTTCTACGTGAAGTTATCATGGCTCAGAGAGGCAAGGTGAGTTTCCCAAGGGCACACAGCTAGAGAGCAGGGGTGTTGCCCCAACACTGGCTTGTTAGTCTACTGCCATTCTTTGCCTCTGTGTCACCGTTACCCTCCCACAAGCCAGGGGCCCATGAGGCAGAAGTGGCTCTCCCCCCCTCCCAGCTTACCATCCTTCAGGGTCCACTGCAAGCTCCCGGTCTGCTTGCTCAGTGCGTGGAGACTGCCGTCCAGGGTGGATACCAGCAGGAGGTTCTCTGGCCTGAAGGTCTGAACCTGTGCTGGGGAAGCAGGCGCTGCTCTCTCTGCAAGGCCTGGGTCACCCTCTCTCCTACCCAGGGCTGCCTGTGTCTCTTCTCCAGAAGGGGCCCAGGGATCGTGGTGGCGGCCGTGGGGGCTGGGACTCTGGGCTGGTCAGCGCCCTCGGGTCTCGTTCCCACCTCTTTCCCTTGCACCTCAGCTTTATTTTCTCCCAAGGGACTTCACTCATCTTAAAGCCCACCTAGGGCACTGGAATCCTGAGTTTCCCCATTGTACAGGTGAGGAGGCTGGAGAAGGCCGGATATTGGCTTCAAACCACTCTGGCCATACATGAAAGAACTGGGACTCCAAGGACCAATGGTCTCTCTGGCTCCAATACTGCCTTTCCCTTTGCCACCGAGCTGCTTCTTTGGTGGCAACCTTTTCTGTGCCAGGCTTGCACAGGTCTCCCAAACCACAGCCAGGGTGGCAGGAGTGGGTCTGCAGCTGCCCTTACATCAGGCCCCTGCCAGGCTAACTCAGCCGCTCTCTTCCCACCTTAAGCAAACAGGGCGAGGCTAAGCTCACAGCAGGAACCGGAACATCCGGGTGACCGCCACACCCCACATCCTGCTGCAAGACCCTCAGGTGTGAGGTGCAGCCTGCGAGGACAATGCCTCTCAGCCCCCGTTCTGAACTTCGCTGTTGCCATCTGAGAACCGGTAGGAGGCAGTATGGCCGAGAGGGAGGCCCCAGCCCCAGCTGCCCACTGCTGGATTGTGTTTGCACAATGCAGTGCTTAAAAACTCGCTTCTGATCAGCTTCCATTTTTCTTAAAATTGGCAAATTCACTTTTAAAAAATCGTTCCTACTTTTTCTGGAAACAGAAAAATTCCAGCCCTGGCCACACTAGACTCCTCCATCACCAGGGGCACCCGGGCCGGACAGACTCGCAGGTGCCCGGCTCTCCCGCTCCCTCCGCAGCGAGGGCGCTGCAGCCGAGACCCGGGCTCTAGACCAGGCCGCCCGCGTCCTCAGCCACCTTCCCGCAGGACCCGGCTTCCCGGTGCTCAGCGGGGTCCTGACCGCCGCCCCCACCCGAGAGTCGCTCGTCCCGGGGGCTCTGCCCCTGGCGTCCAGTCCTGGCTCAGAAGGTCGCCTTTCGAGGCGAGTGAATTTTAAATCCGGGCGTGCAGGCGCCCTGCGCGGCCACAGATGGTCCTCGGACTTAAAGGAAGTCGCGAACCCGGAAGTGCCAGCAGGCTTCTCCACCATGCGCGCTCCGCTCCCGGAGGAGACCTCTCGCCGGCGCGAGAGGCGGGGTGCGGGTCCCCCCGCCAGGTGCCAGGGGCACGAGGGGCAGCTCCGGCCTCAGAGGCTGTCACCCGCCAGAGGCCGACCCAGGGCGCCCTCCCAGGCCTCTTCTCACCTGCGGCCCGCGCGACCCGAGCACAGCGGCGACCAGGAGCAGGAGCAGGAGCGGGGCCCACGGCCTCGGCATAGCCCCGTGCGGCTGCTCGGTGGCCGGGTCCTCGGAGCCGGAGCGTTCGGGACAGGGGAGGCTCCGCCCCCCGCCAGGGCGCCGCCTCCCTCCCCTCGCCAGGTCACCCGGCGGGCCAGGCCTAGGCGCTCCCGCAGCCAGTAAAAAAAAGAGAAAGAAGCCGGGCGGGCATGGTGGCTCACGCTTGTAATCCCAGAACTTGGGAGGCTGCGGCAGGAGGATCAGTGCTAGTTAGCGACCAGCCGGGACTACAAAAGTGAGCTCAAGGCCAGTCTGAACTGCATAGCGAGACCCTGTCTCAAAAAGACCAAATAAATAAATAAATAAAATAAAATAAACATTCGAATCTGTGTCACCTCAAAGCGTGTGCTCTTTATGACTGTGGCAGTGACCCCCCCACTGAGCGACGGTGAAGTATACGTTAATCGATGATTCAGCCACTCAGTAAATACTTAGCAGATATAGCGTGGCGAGCCAGCAGTAAGGTCTTCCTGCCTGTGGATTCCTGAGCGGAACCTCTAGGACCATACCGGGCTCCAGCTGTCGCACAGTACAGCAGCCATGGTAGTGGGCGCCCGGTACCCTGGCCCTTGCTGGCTCGAGGGTGGGCCCTCCACCTTCAGAGTTTGGCTCATCTCCTTTCCTTTGCCCTTTTATAAGAACCCCTGCTGGTTCGAGAGTCACGCAGCCTGGCCCTGGTTCGTCACCTGGGGTCCTCCTGGTCATCACCCCTAGTCACAAGCCTGGCCCAAGGCCTCAGAGTGCACACGGTCCTCAAGCCCAAATGTGGTCACTGTCACTGACGTCTCCATGTGGCTGCAGGGACAGTGCAGGCAGGGCCGCGGCCTTCTCTAGAGACCTTATACTCCACGCTGTCCCCGCGCCTGCGCCCTGGACCGCTTCATGTTCTCAGTTGTTCTCTTCCAACAGCTCTGACTAATCTTCCTTGGTTTGGTACGGGGAATCAAACTTGCGACCTCATGCTTGCCAGGCAGGCGCCACGCTGCTGAGCAGCAGCCCCGACTCGCATCTCCCTCTCTCTCCCACCACGCTTCCTCCTCTTGCAGTCCTTTCTTTCCTCTTGCCCTTGCTTCTTATCCTGTGTGATACGGGCAGCCTATCGGGAGCCATGGAAGTTGGAAGTTGATCAAATGTGTGAAAGTGGGACAAGGCCTCTGTGCCTAAAGCAGCCAAGCTACCTCACGCCTGAGGTAGGCATCCTGACTGGCTAATGTCAGGTATGAGTCACCAGGCAGCCTTGTGTCACATATAACTACCTTTGCAGTAGTGTAAATAAAGGACCCTGCTGTGATGCTGAGGGCCACCACGGACCCAGCTCCTGTCCTCGTTTACCGTTTCCTCATTCCTGCTGGCATTTCTGCCCAGGTATGACGGATCACACCAAGACCAATGGATCCCTGCAGCGGCCCGTTCTTCTGGCCCTGTCCAGCATGTGACTCTTGTGGAGGACCACCTGAGCAGCTCTTCTTGAAAGAAAAGCGACTGCCTCCATTTTGACTGAGCCTGACCCTGTTTCCTCGTACTGAAATGTCCAGAGCTGGCTAGGACTTCTCATTGTCCTTTCAATTGGCCTTACGCAGTGCGTATTGGTGGTAATTTCTGAAGATGGCACGCGTGTTTCCCTGATAACCCATGCCTGCTGCTCTCCAGTATGAGCCGGGTCAAGACAGGACGAAGAGCCAATGCTCCACACTGTTGGCTGGGCTCGAGCCTCAAGACAGAGGCTACAACTTCCTGGGGCCTGAAAGATTACACATCAGAGCTGAAGCACCAGACACCCAAAATATGGTATACTATCTCTTTTCTTTTCTCTTTTTTTTTTTTTTTATGGGACCAGGGATTGAACTCAGGTCCTTATGTTTGCCAGGCAAGCGCTTATTCCACTGAGCTATCTCCCCAGCCCCTGATTCACTATCTCAATAGCATAATACAAATTACTTCCTCTGCATATCCTCTCTGAATATGGTGGAGGTGAATTCAGGCCTCCTACCTAGCCCAGCTCACAGTGATCACCTTTTTCCCACAATTCCCTTTGGCACAATTCCCCTTCTCCACTGAATAAAACCCAAGTGCAGGCCTGGGCCGCCCTCTTTGTTCCAGAAAGCCATCTTCATGGCTGGACCTAGGGCCACTTGGCTCCCCAATAAATTTTATATATACATATCTTAGCGTCTTTGCTATCAGCATGGAGTGAAAGATTGGAATTAACTTGGTGGAACTCCAATAATGGGTTTTTAGGATTATAAGTTTAGATTTCTTGTGCCAAGACGAAAACCAGGAAGGGACTCTGACACCTCTTTGCTGGCCATCCGGACCACACTTCTGAGTTACGCTGTGCAGAGAAAGGAGCCTTCTGCTTCGTCAGTAGGGGTGTAAATGAGTACAAGCACTGTGGAAGCCAGGATGAAGTCTTCAAAGAACTCGACTAGAAATCCCACTTGGCCGCGCCATTCCCCTCCCAGGTGTCTCCTCAGAAGGCTCAGAGGCATTGCCTGCCGCTGGTACATGCACACCTGGGCCTACAGCAGCACAAGTGAACGTGGTTCAGGCTGTGAGTAGCCTGTAGGTCCATCAGGAGAGATAAAGTAAAGGGACATTAGACACAACGGAGTCCTGCTACTCTGCCATAAAGGAATAGAAGCTTTGGCTGGGAAGATAGTTGGGCAGTCTAAGTGCTTGCCTGGTAAGCACAAGGACCTGGGTTCAACCCCTGGTACTGCATGCCATGCGGGCCTTGGAACCCCAGGCTTGCTGTGCTGGCCACTGAAGCTGGGCATGGTGGTGATACAGGAGAAAAATGAAACTTCCAGCCTAAAAGATACCTGGATGAGTTCGTGTTCTCTAAAATTGAGGAATGAATTTTAGGAACAAAAATGGTGGCCAAGAACAGAATATTTATTTTTTTTGTTTTGTTTTGTTTTTGCGGAACCGGGGGTTGAACTCAGGCCCTTGCACTTGCCAGGCAAGCGCTTATTCTACTGAGCTGTTTCCCCAGCCCCAAGAACAGAATATTTATTAAGAGAAAGAAAGCTTCTGTCTGAGAGAAGGGACACAAGGCGGACCCGAGCAGGTAGCCCCGGGAAGTTGCCTTTTCCAGGGTTTTTATAGAGCAGAACTGTGGTGGTAAGGTGGGTCAGAGGTGAAAGTCATGGGAACTGGCTTAGGTGGGTATGAGGTGGGACAAAACTGTGGTCAACCACTGAGATTCCAAGCACCATCACTCAGGTAAAGTTGATTAACACCGGGATCCAATGGGAAGGCAAGTCACGCAGCAAGTGGGCGGGAACACCACCTGCTGGGCTCAGGCTCCTGACTCTTTCCAGGCTCTTTCAAGGGGATTGATACTTATTTAGCATATCAATCCCTGATGCCCACCCTTAAGGAAATATGTAGCTGTTGTTGTTTACTCTTGTCTTGAGATCTGGCCCACAGAGGAGTGTCTGTCTGTAGTCATGAAGTCACCTTTCTCCCATGTCGCCATCCTTGAGGGCCTGGCCCTGTCTAACTGCCTATAACATTTCTATCTAATTTAGCTACCTAAAACATTAATGCACACCTTTAATCCCATCCACTGGGAGGCTATGCAGTTCAAACTGACCTTGAGCTCAGTTTTGTAACCCAGGCTGGTCTCGAACTCACATTGATCCTCCTGCCTCAGCCTCCCAGTACTTGGTACTGGGATTACAGGCATGCACCACCACATCCAGCTCCTTGTGGGCTTTTGACTTTTTTTTTTTTTTTTTTTTTCGGTCTTTTTGAGACAGTGTCTTGCTATGCATCTCAAGCTGGCCTTCAGCTCATTTTGTAGCCCAGGTTGTTCTTGAACTTGAAACAATTCTCTTGCTTCAGTCTTCTGAGTGCTGGAATTACAGGCATGCGCTACCACACCCATCTGGGTTTTTTACTTTTATTAAGAGATCTATGACTATTTTTGTGTCTGTCTTTGCTGAATGCGCCTGCGCACCTCTGCTGAGTATGTATGTAGGAGCACAGTTTCTGGGTCACGGGGTATTTATTTGCTTAGTTTAGTAGATTTGGGGAAACAATATTCCACAGAGTGGCACCTGCTTTTACTTGTAGTAAGGGTGATGAATTTTTATTTTTATTTTTATTTTTTTATTTTTATTTATTTATTTATTTTTTTGTCTTTTTGAGACAGGGTCTCACTGTGCAGCTCAGGCTGGCTTTGAGCTCACTTTTGTAGCCCAGGCTGGTCTCGAACTCACAACGATCCTCCTGCCTCAGCCTCCCAAGTGCTGGGATTACAGGCGTGAGCCACCACGCCCGGCTAGGGTGATGAATTTTTAAATGTAAAACAAGACAGACAAGCTATAAAATACATAAGAAATAAATTAAAATTTTAAAACTTTGTAATGGCAAAAGACACCATAAACAAACATAAAATTAAAAATATATTGGAAATAGGAGATAAAGGATTGACGTCTATGTTGCATAAGCTGCTCCCATACATTACAAGACAAAGACAACAAAAATTACATGAAGGCTACAGACAGGCCTTCCCAGAAGATCAGCCTCAGAAAAAAAACAAGACTGAAGTAGAGATGATAAGCATAGAGGAGCTGGGGAGATAGCTCCGTGGCACAAGTGCCTACCTGGCAAGTGCAAGGTCATGAGTTTGAACCCTGGTCCCGCAAAAGAAAGACAGAAAGAGAGAAAGAGAGAGAGAAAGAAAGGATAAGCATATCACTTTACACTCACAAATTTGCATAATTAAAAAGACGGCTAGGGCCAGAGAGATAGCTCAGTGAAATAAGTGCTTCCCTGCCAAGCACAAGATCCTGAGTTCAATCCCTGGTACTGCAAAAAAAAAAAAAAAAAAAAAAAAAAAAAAAAAAAAAAAAAAAAAAAAAAAAAAAAAAAAAAAGACTCCTACAAGGAGGCCAGGATATTAGTACTCTCTGAAGTTGAGTTGAATTTGACTTTTTGTTTGTTTATGTTATGGCCGGCTCAGCCTGCCTTCGGGCTGGGGCTGGCACAGCATGTGGTGCTGGGGATTGAACCGTGGTCCCTGTGGTTGCCTAAGCTTGCCTAAGCAGGCACTTTATTTTTTTAATTTTTTTTTCTTGTTTCAGAACCTTTGTTTATTCACTCATTTTTATGGCCCGCTCAGCCCGCCCCGAGGGCAGGGCTGGCGCAGCATGTGGTGCTGGGGATCGAACCGCAGTCCCTGAAGCCACCCAAGCTTTCCCAAGCAGGCGCTTTAGACCACTGAGCCATCCCGCCGGGCTCAATTATTTCCATTTTGGATTCCTCATGTAAAAGAAACTGTCTGACATTTAACCTTTGGTGTCTGATGTGTTCCTCTTAGATTTATGGACTCAAGGGGCATGTGTTTTTCTGCACATGAGTCAAATTTATCTTCTTTATGGTTGTGTCATACTCCTTTGTGCAATATATATATATATATGTTATATATTACATATGTTATGTATATATATTACATTCTATGTATATACATATATATATATCGTCAACTGTCTGTTAGTAAAAGGGTTACTTGCTTTGTACTTGTTTGTCACTAAGAAAATTGCTTAGGTCAGGTGTCTAGGTTGCTTTTCATTTGTTGCTGGGACAAAATACTCAAATTTATTTTATTTTATTTCATTTTATTATTATTATTATTTATTTATTTATTTTTTTTGTCTTTTTGAGACAGGGTCTCGCTATGCAGTTGAGGCTGGTCCTGCGCTCACTTTTGTAGCCCAGGCTGGTCTCGAACTCGCACCAATCCTCCTGCCTCAGCCTCCCAAGTGCTGGGATTACAGGCGTGAGCCACCACGCCCGGCTAAATACTCAAATTTTAATTATATTTTTATTATATATAATAAATATTATATATTATATTTATATAATTATATTATATAAACATATCATATATTATATAAATTATATAATTATTATATTATAGAAATATATACTTATTATAATTATATTAAATATAATTATGTTATATCTTTATTATATATGTTTTTATTATATGTGTGTGTGTGTGTGTGTGTGTGTGTGTTTTCTTCATCCATCTGTTCATATGTTGAGGGGCTATAGGCTATTTCCAAGATTTCTTTATTGTGACCTGAAACACCAGCTTTTTTTTTTTTTAGAATTTATTTTATTTTTTTATTGTTTCAGAACTTTTGTTTGTTTGTTTATTTATTTATTTTTATGGCTGGCTCAGCCTGCCCTGAGGGCAGGGCTGGCGCAGCATGTGGTGCCGGGGATCAAACTGCGGTCCCTGCAGCCGCCCAAGCTTTCTTAAGCAGGCACTTTAGGCCACTGAGCCATCCTGCCAGGCCCCAAACACCAGCTTTATAATGACGGAGATACAAGCACCTTTTTTTCGGTACTGGGAATTGAACCCAGGACCTTGGGCTTGCCTGGCAGGTGGGTGGGTCACTGAGCTACGTCTCCACTGGTTGACACTGTGCAAACCTGAGAAGTTTAGAAGTTTAGTCCAGTGACTCAGCAGAGAGCCAGGGTTCTTTCTTTGTAAACATCCTCATCCTGTGCAAGAGGAGGGCCTGGACACTGTGTGAGTTCCATGCTCCAGCCCAGGTGAGCCTGCTTATAATATAAGAGGGGCAGAGAGGCTGGCTGGAAGCCGCAGCTGCTGCCCCTGCCTTTGCCTTTTGCCGTTTTCTGCTGACAGGAAGGTCTGCTCTCTGCCTTACAGCCAGCTGAGTATGGACTGAAACCTCTGCAAACTGAGCAAAGTCAACCTTTCCTTCCTTAATGCCGAGTGTCAGATATTTTGTCCCAGCAGTGAGTGAAAAGTAACCTAGACACCTGACATAAGCATTTTTCTTAGTGGCAAACAAGTACAAACAAAGCAAGTAAAAGCCTTTTACTGACAGACAGTTGGTTACATTATAGAAATGTGCACTTTGAAGTATTATGCAGCCATAAAAAAGTAACATATTCCAGTACTTTCTCTCTCTCTCTTTTTTTTTTTTTTTTTTTGTCTTTTTGATGCAGGGCCTTGCTATGCAGTTCAGGCTGGCCTTGAGCTCACTTTTGTTTGTTTTTTTTATTTTTATTTTTTATTTTTTGTCTTTTTTTTTGAGACAGGGTCTCGCTATGCAGTTGAGGCTGGCCTTGAGCTCACTTTTGTAGCCCAGGCTGGTCTCGAACTTGCACCAATCCTCCTGCCTCAGCCTCCCAAGTGCTGGGATTACAGGCGTGCACCACCACGCCCGGCTCTTGAGCTCACTTTTGTAGCCCAGGCTGGTCTCGAACTTGCACCAATCCTCCTGTCTCAGCCCCCCACATGCTGGGGTTACAGGTGTGAGCCACCATGTCTGGAAGTTCTTTCTTTCTTTCTCTCTTTCCTTTCTTTATTTTTCTCTTTGTTTTCTTTTCTTTTCTTTCTTTCTTTCTTTCTTTCTTTCTTTCTTTCTTTTTTTTCGGGACCAGGGTTCAAACTCATGACCTTGCACTTGCCATCATCCTAGCCTTTATGTATGTATGTATGTATGATGTATGTATGTATGATGTATGTATGTATGATGTATGTATGATGTATGTATGATGTATGTATGTATGATGTATGTGTGTATATATGATGCATGTATGTATTTTAAGGAAGGGTTCATAGGGTGTTCAGGGTCTCACTACTAGACCAGACTCATAGTAATCCCTCTGTTGACAGCCTCCCAAGAGCTGGGATTATAGGCATATGCTGCCATGCCCAGTCTCAGTTGCTGTCTCAGTGAGCCCCAAGGGCAGGGCCAACATGGCAGGCCTGGGTATTGAGCTCCTGGACCCCACGTGCTTGTAGGTATGCTTGTAGGTGCTTTAATCCAACCAGTGCACTTGAAAGAATTTGTATGAGTTATGTTGAGAAGGGCAAGATTTAGAAAATAGCACTATGGAGACTTACTTTTATAAAACAATGTAAACTATTTTTATGTAAAGTGGGAGAAAAATAGATTGTGCGGTATGCAAATAATGGTTTATATTATTCTAACAAACAGGTAATGCCATCAAAAAAGAAAAAGGAAAAATACTCAAAAGAGAAATTATTCTCATTGTGTGCCTCATTTATGGAGCTCCCTGGCATATGTGGGTGGTTCAGGTACCAGTATGCTCCCGATCAGATGACTCAGCTACCTGTGGCACTCTGTAGAGTGCCTTAATCCTCACTGCGCTGGTTGGCTGCTGTTTATCCCCTCAGTGTTTCGTGTGTTTGAGGGTTGTTCCCCAGGATGGTGGCCTTGGGGAAAAAAAATATTAGGGGCCAGCGAGATAGTTCAGCTGACTAAGCACCTGCTTAGGCAAGTTCAGGGACTGGGGTTTGATCCCTGGCACCACATGCTGTGCCAGTCCCCAGGTGCACTGAGCTGCCACTGAGACCGGGCCTGGTGGTGCATGACTTTGTAATCTCAGCACTGGGGAGACTGAAAACAGGACAGTCACTCCAAGTCTGAGCTGCTTAGGGAGAGCCTGTACCAAATACATAAAAAAGATGGTGCCCTTGGGAGGAGGGGGGCCGTTAAAAGTGGACAACCCTCAGGAGCACAGGGTACAGGATCCCAGTCCTGTTTGGGGGTGAGATTCTTCCTCTTGGACACATGCTACCATCTGCCATGGGCCGGGGCCTGCCCTGTGATGCTCAATGTTCCAGACTCCAACACTGCAAGCTGAGTAAGCCTCTTTTCTTTCAGGCCAGCCTGCTCTGAGTATTTCATTGCAGTAATGAGAAAGGA
>PVJA010047442.1:0-14670 GCA_004027025.1 Myocastor coypus
TTTTTTTTTTTTTTTGCTTTGCTTTGTTTTCTGAGATGGGGGGCAACGGGGGTGACTCTCCTTATGTAGTTTAGGTGGACTTGAGGTTGCAGAACTGGGTGGGTGCCACCATGCCCAAGCTTATGCTACCTCTGAACTCCATATGTAGGGTCATTTGTGATCTTCTGTTGGGACAGATCATGAGAGGTAAGGGCCAGAGCCTTTTTTTTTTGTCTTTTTGAGACAGGGTCTCACTATGCAGTTCAGGCTGGCCTTGAGCTCACTTTTGTAGCCCAGGCTGGTCTCGAACTCGCATCAATCCTCCTGCCTCAGCCTCCTGAGTGCTGGGATTACAGGCGTGCGCCACCACGCCCGGCTCTTTGTTCATTTAGATCAGTGGTTCCCACCTTCACATCCAGGCCTGTGGGTGGCCACAGGGTTTCTACAAATGTAGAACTGTCACCACACATAAGCTGTAGGGGAGTGTGGTGATCACGTACTGATAGAGAACAAGGGCAACGGACTAGAAACAGCACTCTGCTATGTACTCTTAGAGTACACACAGGAGCGGGGGATGCAACCCAGTGGTAGAGCACTGGTCTAGCGTGCACAAGGCTCTGCGTTCAATCCCCAGTACTAGAAAAAACATCAACATACAGGTTTTGATGGAACTGACAACATAGAAATTTATTTAAAAGTATTATTGGCCTCAAGTAGCTTCTTTCCACTATAAAGGATTTGAACCAATTGATGGTTTGAAGTACAATGCCTGCACATCCATCCATCATCATATAACCATTCTATAAGTAAATATATTTTTTTAAACTTTAGTTATATTATGGCCGGCTCAGCCTGCCCTGGGGGTGGGGCTGGCGCAGCATATGGTGCTGGAGATTGAACTTCAGTCCCTGCGGTCACCTAAACTTGCCTAAGCAGATGCTTTAGACTGCTGAGCTATCTCACAGGCCACTGTAAGGAAATCTTCTATATTCAAAAAGATTGGAAAGCTACTATTTAGGTAAACTAAATCAACATTACATATATTTCAATGTTTTGTTTGAATGGAATATAAACCAAAAAGTATAACTGGCCCAGTTACATTTCCTTTTGCTCTCTATTTCTTCAGGATGTCTTCAGAAATTCTGAGAATAGATTTCAGAGATCATGACTGGGAGGTATTATTGGCCACAACCAAATCAGAGTTGTCTGACTCCAAGATGCTACTGTCACCATCCCAGGGTTCACACAGTACTGTCCCTCTGTGGAGCAGTTGGGAGGAAGGTACTCACGGCCACAGTACACGTGGAAGCAGACGCTGGGCTTGGCCAGGTGATACACGTAGTAGCCCCCAGGGCAAGCCTTGACCTCCACCGTGGTGTTCCACAGGCAGCAGTTCCCCTTGAAGCTGGCACAGGCCTGGCGCTGTACGATGCCGTCACCTTCCAGGGGTTGGCTGCCGTTGAGCCAGATGGGCGCATGGGTGCCACAGTGGTTTTCTGGTATGCAGAAGGTGGGCATGGCGTCCCCCGCCATGCCTGTGAAGCGGTACCATTCCCCATCCACGTGGTTGTCACACAGAGGCGTACCTTGAGACTCATCAAACTGGTGCTCAGTGTTCCTCCAGGGCTCATTCAGGCTGATGTAAGCAGAGCAAGGATCTAGGGCTGGGGATGGAGAGGGGACCTCAGAGGCACCTAGTGACCCTCTGAGTCACAGTGCCAGCTGCCTGAGTCCACACACTAAATATATAGATATTTAGGACAGGGTCTACAGGGCCCACAGTATGTATAGGGTCTCACTATTTAGATCGGACTCATAGTGATTCTCCTGTTTTCAGCCTCCCAAGAGCTGGGATTACAGGCGTGTGCCACCATGCTCAGTCTCAATCTCTGTCTCAACGCGCCCCAGGGGCAGAGACCCAGGGGCCGGCTAGCCGCTGCACTCTGCCTAAGCAGATACTTTAGTCTACTGGGTTGTCTGGCCAGTCCCCTGTCAACATTCTTTTTTTTTTGTGTGTGTGTGTGTGTGGGTCCAGGGTTCAAACTCATGACCAGGAACTTGTGTCACGGAGCTATCTCCTCAGCACCCCCAGTGGACATTCTTGATCTTACATTTTGACTTTTGTGAGCTCTACAAATTATCTAAAGCCTCCAAAAGTAATTGTTTAAGATCTTCCATATGATTTAAACATTTGTTCAACAATACCCTTCACAGCATTACTTCAAGCCCATCTAAAGGTCAGCGTTAGCATTAGACTAGACATTTTATTCAAGCATCAGTGAATAGGACAGTTGTCCAGAGGAGGCAGGTTAGGCTTCTACATGGCGGACAGTATTCTCAGCACTGTGTGCACACACCCCGAGGCTGTCCTTTGCAGAAGTCACCGACTAACGCCACCTAGAGTGAGGACCGGTCTCAGCAGGGGGCTGAATCGAAATACTGGTGACTGGAGAAGAACCAAAGATGTACAGTGGAAAAAGGAGACCGAAGAAAACACGCTCGTTCTGGAAATTCTGGAACAGACTTAGGGTAGAGGAATTAAGTAATTGATTAGGAGAATAACAACAGGCCACGATGGGAACAGTTCGACTCTACAGTCCTGAGGGAGGCTGTTTAAGGATGGTTAGTTCCCCATCCGTGGTAATTAAGAGGAAAAGGCTTTGAATGGCTGGTAAAGAAGAGCACAAGTTGAATTCCGCCTCAGTGGGAAGTTTATCTTGATAGGAAGTGTAAAGGTCCTTTCACTGTAAAGGAAAAGGCCCTGGCCCGAGGAAACTGCTCTGCAGGACGCATTACATGGGTGAGTAATCACCAGAGGAAGTAGGACAGCGTGGGACAAAAAAGAAGCGGGACATTGTGTTTTCTGGAAATAACAGATTTGCAGAGTTTCAGATGGCACGTGCAACCTTCTCTTTAAAATGTCCCCAGAGCCGGGCATGGTGGCTCACGCCTGTAAACCCAGCACTTGGGAGGCTGATGCAGGAGGATCAGTGCAAGTTTGAGACCAGCCTGGCCTACAAAAGCGAGTTCAAGGCCAGTCTGAACTGCATAGTGAGACCCTATTTCAAAAAGACAATCAAATCAAATCAAATCAAATGTCCCCAGAGGTATGGCAACTGAACCCATCAATACAGGCTGATGTCCTCAGAGGAGCAGAAATGCCTTCAGCCTCTCTTCCTTCTCCATAGAGAACATTCTCTCCAGTGCTTCCTGCCTGTGGCTCTCTTGCCAAGCAAATTTCCAGAACAATTTCACAGGTAATTATAAATTCATAGAAATACTCTGCTCATCTCCTGGCTCTAATTCTGTGAGAAATGGTTAGCTACTCCACCTTTAATGGCTTCTACAGAAATTCCTGTAATGACTGTTTCATGATTTATAGTTTTTCCTTCAACTGAACTATCACTTATGCTGTTAAGAGTTCACTTCCAGCCAGGCCTGGCAGCACATGCCTGTAATCCCTGTACTTGGTAGGCTGAAGCAGCAGGGTGGTTGTGAGTTCAAGACCAGCCTAGGCTACAAAGTAAGCTCAAGACCAGCCTGAACTGCATAGAGAGAGACCCTGTCTCAAAAACAAAACAAAACAAAACAAAACAAAACAAAACAAAACAAAACAAAACAAAACAAAACAAAAAACAAAAAAACCACTTCCTCTCCTGTAGGGGTCTATGGTAAGACAAGGAGAAATTGACTGATGCTCTGCTGTAAAATAATAATGCATATGTGTTCATATGTTAGCCACACCATATCTTCTAACACTAAATGCTCTCATTCCAGTCCACTCCTCTTTGAGATAGTAACTCTGTCCTTTAACAATCTGGCCATTGGTGGGCTGGCGAGTTAGCTCATTGCTCTAGAGCACCTGTTTAGGCAACTGCAGGGATCATGGTTTGATCCTGGCACCACATGCTGTGCTAGCCCCACCCCCAGGGCAGACTGAGCTGGCCATAACATAAATAAATAAAATTAAAAAAAAAAAAAAAAAAACCCAATCTGGCCACTGGTGATAATTTCTGTTTTCAGTCTGAGGGTGGGTCCAAAATTTGGTATTATGAATATCAGCCCTAAATTGTGGACAGATGCTCATCTGCAGGAAGGCTCCTGATCCTGGCATCTGGGGTCCTGGTCCTGCTCCTTTCTCCAGTTCACCTGCCCTCAGGACCTGCCTGCAGCCAGCCCTGCAGCAGGCCTGGAGCAGGGCCCACACTCCCATCCTGTGCAGCTCAGTGGAAGCCCTTCCTTCCCTCTCTCTCGCTTCCCCAAGTCCCCTTTCTCACCTCCTGTCCTTCCCATACCTCCCTGCCCTCTTCTCTGCTCACTCTCATGGTCTCCCCTGGCCCCACAGTTCTCTCCAGACAGCACCCAACATCCTAGGTGCTGAGGTGGGGCTGGGAGAGCTGCGGGGGGCGAAACTGGGCACTAACAGGCAGGCCCTGGCTGGACGTCCCTGATGGACTAGAAAGACTCTGCCCAACCCTTGCTTAACTGGCTGGGCAGCAGATGGAGCTGATCTCTGTGGTAGCCCAAGCCTATTTAGGGGAACAATTGTGGACTTAGAGAAAAACTGAGAACACAGCACCAGAGCTTCCCCGGACTCTGCCCCGTTCTCCTGGCACATTCCTTTTACGTGCACTGCACACGCTAGCATGGCACCTTTGCCACGCTCATCAAGCCACTGCTAATGCATGCGCTCAGTTACTCACATTTCCTTAGTTTTTGCCCACGTTGCCCTGTGTTCCGGATCCCACCCAGCAAACTACTTCACACTTAACTTGGTCTCCTTGAAGCCTCAAGCCTAGTTTGTTAAAGCGTCAGAGTTCCTGAAAGCAATAAATCAGGGTCACACAAGTACCTAGCTAGGAGGGAAGGCTCCTCCATGCGGCCTCCCACCCTCGCTTCCACACAGAACTTAGGCTCTGTCCAGAGTTCCGACAAGGACCGAAACTTCCTTTGCCTAGGTAGCTTTGTGCCAAACCAGAGAATTGAGAAAGCTCAGCAGTTGCTTGGTCTGAGCAAGTCACACACATTTTTTAAGGGTCAAGGGTAAAGTCTGGCTTATCCTGATCTGTTCCTTTCATGAGGTCAGAGCTCTCACATCCTTGAATTTAAAGAAAAATTTCTATCCTCATCTCTAAAATCTAAGACCATCTTTCAAGCTGTAACTATAAAAGCACCTAGAATGTAAAGGGATCGGAGTTCCTTTTACATGAGCACAAGAAATATTTAGCTTGTGGAAAGAAGCTACATGGAGCAAATTCATGGCAGTTCTGGATGCCCACGGAAGGGGCTAAATGGAACAGATAATAGAAATTCCCTGAGAGCCGGGTGTGGTGGCACATGCCTATAATCCCAGTACTTGGGAAGCTGAGGTGGGAGGATTGGTGCTAGTTCGAGACCATCCTGGACTACAAAAGTGAGCTCAAGGCCAGCCTGAACTGTATAATGAGACCCTGTCTCAAACAGACAAAAAAAAAAAAAGAAAAAAAAAAGAAAAAGAAATTTTGTAGGAATGCATTTTCATAGAAAATTAGATTTTTCTCACACTAGTTCTTAGCCTGCACACAGTAGCAAGTCACAACCACAGAGTCTTTTCATGCCAAGTTCTTGACTCAAGACTCACCCATGGGCGACACTGGGGTGGCCAGGATGAAGAGGCCGGTGAGCAGCAGGACCCGAGGCATCTTTCTGGACCAACCACCAGCAATGGACTGGTGAATCCTCTTCATATCTGTCTTCCTTTCCCAAGTATTTTCTTTTTAAACATCTAAACTCTTCTGGAGAAGGGCCTTATCAGGGCTGGCTGCAATTTTATCAGAGGAAGAGGATGAGGTGATAAGGTGTCCGGACTGTGGCCTTGACCCTAAAGAGGAGAAGCCCTGCTTCACATGGTCAGCAGAGTTGTTTTATTGGCGTTTTTACGTATAGAGGGAAAAATACGCTCACAGTCTTTCATCCTCCTATTGTTTTCTCCAAAGAATTCCTTGCAGCGAGTCTCCAGTATCTTATCCAGAAGGGAACTCTAGATGAGGGACATCCCTGCTTGTCAAAACTTGTTTTGTGACGTCTAGGAATTGATTCCTGATGCTGCAGTCATAGCACCACACAGTGGCATGATTGTACATTAAATAAGAAGGGAATAAAGCCACGTCATTGGAACTGCTCATTAGGAAATTTCCTGCTCAGAAGGCCGAGGAGCTGATTATAGTACACAGCCATGTAGTGGCAGGTCTAGGATGGGTATTGTATTCTCTTGGAGCAAGCTCCTAAGTCTTACTTTATTATGATTTCTGGTCTCAGAGCTTCCCCACAAATGTTAAACTTGTGATTTTACCAATTGTAGCAGTAATACCTAGTATTTTCATAGTGTCCTTTCTTTTCAGAACTTTCAGATGTATACTATTAATTTCATTCATTGTCACACTAAAAAAAGGGATGGAGCATTGATTTAGGAACAATTCATTAACAATGTTTGGAAAGTCCAATGTAGTAGAGGTCAGCAGACACAGCCACAGTAATTCCAGGAGTGGCACTTGCTAGATCTCTGATACTGGATGTTCTCAACCCCTGGGAATTAGCAAGCATTAATGTAAAGCTAATGTAAGGGAGAAGAATAAAGAGTAGAGGTTTTCTGTTTTGTTTTGTTTTTTAATGCTATTTTAAAGAAAAATCTGAGTGAAAGGAACATTTTTCTCTCCCAATCTTACTTTGACTCAGTGCTTTGAACTTTTTGTATTCTTACATTCACTTTTAGCTGTTATTATTATTATTATTATTATTTTAATAATGAGATTTCTAGTGACTGGCAAAAAATTTCATCTGGAAAGTACTCATCAAAGTTGTCTTTATAATCTTGTAGCACACTGTTTTGCTGAACTCAGTAGATTTCAAAGAATTGAGGCCTCTTAGATGCATCAGTTAAATTAAATGGTAGCGCTTATGAAGGGCTGGATGCCATGCTTATAGCTGGGCTTTGGCAGGGAGTGAGGTAAAAGAAGTCCCTTCAAGTACTTTCAAGTGTAATAAGTGGTCTCAGTGGATCTAAACTTGTGGTTACCGTCTCACTGATGTTAAGAGGAAGTGGATAATTTGACTGTTAGCATATAAAGATGTGGTTTGATGCCAGCACAGGTGACCCTGTGCTCGTCTCACTGGGCTGCTAGTGCTTCCACCAGAAAAACGCAACCCCCACAACTTCCTGTCCTTACGAAGTCCTCTGAGTGCTTTGTATGCGTTACGGGGAAACAGAGGACGTGTGCAGGAGATAAAGCCAGATTTGCTGCCAGGACAGATTGCTAGAGTCAAGGACTTTTGACAGATAGCCCTCTGATGCTGTAAACAAGAGCTTCCAGGATAGTAAGATTTTTTTACCCCTTATTTCTATTTTTTCCTTTTTAGTTGACCTGCCCTTTTTCTTTTTATGATGAAATGTTTTAAAAATGCCAAAGAACAATAATGTACATTCAGCTGTAATAATTACTAATTTTTTTAGTATTTTATTTATATATACATTTCTAAGACACATTTCTTTGTATAATCATGATACCATTATTACAACTATAAAAATTAGAAATAATTGCTTAATAGCTGATACTCTATGTTTAAATTTTCCAGATAGTTTGAAATGCTCCTTTTAATTGCTGGTTTGAGTCAAGATTCAAACAGGATTTTTCATTTGGTGTGGTCACTTAAATGTTCTTTACTCTATAATGATCCGCTTTCTCCTCCTCCATGCCATTTGCCAAAGAAACCCTATCATTTGTAGGACAGAATGGGCCATGTTTTGGATTGGTTGCTTCCTTGAGACGTCATCTGCTTCAGCCTCCTGAGTGCTGGGAACGCAGGCATGTACCACCATGCCCGGCAACACTTGTGGTGAACCTTCTACTCTTTCTCAAATATGTGTTCATAGAATTTTTAAATGTGCTGGTGATACTGAAGGGATTTAATATGCAGAGGGCAGTGGTAGACACAGACCAGGTAGGAAGTAGAAGTCAATCTGCTGTCCCTCAGGAAGTGTGTCAGATACAGTAGGAGAGCTATAGGATCGAAGAGGGAGCCTGGGAACGGCCTAGCATCAAAGATGTGGACAGAGGAAGAGGGTGCTGGAAAGGAGGCTGAGACAAAGCCAGAGATCTGTGGGCAGAGCAAAGAGGGATATCACAGGAGCTGGTGTGGAGGGGGAGTTACTCAGCATTTGACACATTTATACAGTAAATGAAAACGTATGAAGTGGGCAACTATTTAATTCTTTAAATTAGCCTACACACTTATTGTAAGGAAATAACCACAGTGTATCATGAAAGAGTTTGTAATTACTTGGAAGAGTGAAATTCCAAAGTCTAAGATGTTTCCTTTTTTTGTGAATCCTTCCAGATAGACAAAAAACAAAACAAAACAAAAAAACCTATTTGTATTTCTTTTTGGAAGCCTTTGTGTGTTTACCACTATTCTGGGACAAGCGGGAAATCACATTAGCAGGCACTCTGGTTACACAGTTTTTCCACTTGCCACTGTCAGAGACTCACTCTTCCAGCCACGCAGTACGATATTTGATTTCCAGATTCACTAATGAGTTGTGACACACATATCCTCTGTGGCAGTTTCCTTCTTTTTAAAGCAATAGTTTGTCTACAACAGTGCTTCTCATCCGGGTCACTAGAGGGGCTCGTTGAACTCAGTGTGCTGCCCACTCCTCCACTCTGACTCAGTGGGGATCCAAGGACTTACATTTCTGCGGATTCCCAGGAGATGTCACACTGCTGCTCCAGGGACCTGACCCTGAGAACCCTAGTTTTTCCACTTCTAAAAGCCTAAGCTCCCTCAGCAAAACTACCTACATGAACAAACTCAGTAATACATTTACCACTGATCATGAGCTATCTGCAATGAAAGTTCCACGTTTTTCTTCAGTGCTATAGACGACATCAAATTTGCACTGCAGCCATTTTAAGTGGCATTAAGTACAATCATATTACCTGCAACCATAGTCACCCACTTCCAGAACTTTTCTACCTCCCTATACCAAACAAAGATGGATGCCCACTGAACACTAACTCATAGATACTCTCTACTCTTTGCCCCGAATCCACAATTTTTATTTGCCCTAGATATTTTAGAGAAGGGGAATTATGAGGTATTAGTGCTTTTGTGATGAACTTACTTAGGATAATGTCTTCAAGGTTTATCTAGGTTGTAGCATATGTAAGAATTTTATTCCTTTATGGCTCAATTATAGCCCACTGTATGCACATACTGCATTTTATGTACAAATGTGTGTGAGCCCTTATTTTATTTTTTTTGCCTATATGCAGAAGCACGGTTGCAGAATCAGTGATTCTGTTCGACTCTTTGAGGATATACTATCCTACATTCACAGCAGCAGTGGGGACAGCTCTAGGCTTCCCACATCCCCACCAATACTTGTTTCTGCTTCTGTGGTCATAGCTATCTTAATGGGTAGGAAGTGGCATTTCATGGTAGCATAGTTATGATGTGCATTTCCTAATAATTCATAAAGAGGAGCATCTTTCCATATTATTAAGCATTTGTGTGTCTTCCTCAGGGAAATGTCTTTTTTTTTTTTTTTAACCCATTTTTAATTAGAATTTTTTTCTTGTTGAGCTTATGGTGTTTTAAAAATAAATTTTAAATTTTAAATTCTTTAAAGGCAAAACTCTCACCCATGCATTCATTTATGGTACTGGTGATGGAACCTCAGGTCTTTACACTGACTTGCACTACATCTCCAGCCCTTTATTTTGGAAATAGGATCTTTCCCACACTGGCCTCTAGTTTACAATTCTGCTTCAGCCTCCCAGAGTGTTAGGATTATAGGCATTTGCCACTGTATCTGGCAAGAATTATTTTTATTTTCTTATTTAAAAAATATTCCCAGCCAGGCGCGGTGGCGCATGCCTATAATCCCAGCACTCAGGAGGCTGAGGCAGGAGGATCAGTGCGAGTTCAAGACCAGCCTGGGATACAAAAGTGAACTCAAGGCCAACCTGAACTGCATAGCGAGACCCTGTCTAAAAAAGACAAAAAAAAAGACAAAAAAAAAAAAAAATTCCCTGCAAACCTTGTCAGAACGTGTAGACTATGGATCATTATTTGCTGAACACAAGCCAGGGCCTTGCATTTTCAGGCTTCTCCTTTTATACTTTCCACACATCTCAGGGCTGTTGGTATCAAGCTGCTGTTGCTGCGTTCAGGGGGACCCTGGCTTTGCAGGCTCTTTGCACATCCCCTCCTACTGCGTTACAGCAACCACACATATGTTTTTGATATGCATTGGTGAATTCCAAAGCATGTGGTATTTTCCTGTTGAGTGATTGCTGTAAATCTGATGTTATCTCTGAAAAGGATTACTATTTAATGTTGGGTTCTTCTTGAGTAACTTCCTGGAGTCTAGGGTAATCAAGGTGGTCTGATATAATGGCGCCTTTTCCTGATGATTGGCAGATGAGGGTGTCAGTTTCAACGCTGGCTTTACTAATGGTTGCAGAGGTCACTCAACTTCTTGGTGGCTCCAGAAAACATGCAAAGTAATGAACATCTTAGTTCAGGAAGAATCAGGGAAATGCTTGTTCTGAAATACAGGGTCTAATTAGAAAAATTTGGTAATTATTAAAAGCAATTTTTGAAGAAACTGCTTTCTACCTGGAATCACAAGAAATTAAGTTTTTTTTTGTGGTTTTGTTTTAAAGAATGAGATGCTATAGTTCAAAAATTGAATAAGTATTTATTGTTCCAGAAGGTACATTGCTTTTTATACATATTTCATAAATGATACAGGATTTTACACATTCAATATTTTGCTATTGTTTAAAGGGCTTTCTCCATGTCCTCCCTCCCTTGCCTCCCACACACCCCCAAAGGATTTGTTCATTGCACTGTGCTATTTCTTCTTAAAAACCCTGCACACGAACGGGATAAATGGTTTAAAAATAACCCACACAAGGAAATAAACAGGGGTGGGGGAGTTGGACAGAGAAGGAAGTGGGAGGCGAGCTGGGTACTGGCGACATGCATCCTGTCATTCCGTCATGCCAGTGAAGGGTGGCAGCGGGGGAGCGGCAGCAGCCCCGGCTGGCCTTCAACCTCTGCAAGGCACCTGGAGTCTGGGTCTGGGCTTGTCACTGAAAGGGTTCTTCTTCATACGCAATGATCCCAAAGCAGGAAGAAAAGAGAACAAAACCTTCTGCACATGAGGAGGGATGAGTCACGGGAAGGAGAGCAGCCGTGTTTGTGCCACCCTGCCCCCACCACAGCTGGACATGCACTTTAGCATAGATTCCTTGGACTCTTCCAGTGCAGGTACTGGCTCAAAATATGGTAGAAAACACTTGGAAAGAATATAAGATTAATTCTTTCTCTCAATTTAGGATAAGAAAAACTAGGGGGGAGAGGGTAGGCTGGAGGAACCCATAAAAATGTATTCCCGTATAAAGATAAATTGCACCCTTTGAGATCTGCACACTTGATTTACAGTGACTGAGGTGGTGGAGGCAAGAGAGCTCACAAACAGTGCAAAAGTGAGTGTCCTTCGAGATGAACGAAGCCTCCAGACACCGCAGTGCCACCAGCATGGCCTGGGGTGCTGTCACTCAAGCAGATTAACAGCAATGACATTATTCTGGTTCTGAAATGGCTAGAGCCATGATGTTTTAGCCAGTCTGTAAACCTCACCTCTTCCTGATTTGGTGATACAGCTGCACACTTTCGCTCAAGAGGAGAGGGGACCATCGGTGGGATCAGTAGATACAGGAGGGAAATTTTTTCTCCTCTGAAAGACTAATAAAAAACAAAACAAAACAAAAAGAAACTCATGCAGTATTGCCAATGATTTCTAGATACTGACCCAGAGCACTGGGCTATCTAGACATTTAAGAAGGAGTTAAGGGAGAATCTGAAGTGTCAATTATCAAACAGTCATAGCTTGGCTCCAATGATCATCTGGACAAATCAGTGTAATCAAGGGGTTCAGGGGTGGTCAGAAGAGGCATCTAGGAGAGAGATTCCTGGGAACTTGGCAGAGACTGGGTCCATCCGAAAATAAATGCTAATGGTATGGGCTCAGCCTCTGTTTGCCACCCACATATAATAAGGATTTACTTTTCTTGTATATTTATTTACTCCTATGTCAAAAATAAGAAATGTTAAATTAAAAAAAATAGAGCTGAGTGGGGTGCTGGTGTGTTACTGTTTGGCTGACCCTGCAAAGATGCAAGAGACAACACCCCAGCATCCTTTTCTCCTTCTGAGTAGCTCAGCTACATAACTGCATCATTTCCTCTAGAATCTGAGGTGCCTGATGGAGACAGTGTTCACCAAGCCCTTGGAGCTTTATTTCATGATCCCCGATCTTCAGATTTAACATTCCTTTCTTCCCTAAAATCTTGTTTTTGTTTTATAATTAAAGGTAAAAACCCTCTACTCCCCCATGGCTCCCAGCTTCCACCTGCAATGCTTTAATTAAAAAGGCAAGAGTTATAAACAGGTGTTCTTTCTGTCGGGATTCACAGGCTCTTTGCAGATCAATCTTTTTCACCAATTTGTCGGAGGGGCAGATGTACTTGTAATGGGTCTCTCAGTCTCTTAAGATCCATTTCTGCCTAAAATAGAAAGAAAAGGTGAGAGAAACTGGCTTAGTGAAGCTTCTAGTAACATTACCACCTACCGAGAGAAGAAAACTGTCTGTCCTCCATTTACCTTGGTTACTCTGAAAATCAGGAGACAAGAGCTGCAGCCTGAGGCACAGGGAGCCCTAAGTAAAAGGCTGTCCACGGCAGTTTCAGCTGACAACAAACCCCCTACAAAGGCAGTGCTAGCAAAGGGTAGAGTCCAGAGCCTCAGAAGTGAGGCAGGTGTGCGACAGAGGCACATCTGAGACGCCTTGATGTGTCAGTGAGCATATGTTGGACCGCAAACTTAAGCAGGGATCCAAAACTTTAATTTATGCTATTTGAGACTTCATCCAAACTGCAGCACCTGAGGGCACATGTGCTTGAACCTCGCTCTCTAGGGGTCTTGGGTGGGACTGAAACCCCTGGACTTGTACGAGTTCCAGAGAGGGTTCTGGTCGGTGTTTTCTTCACCAGAGAACCAACACACACACACACACACACACACACACACACACCCCAAAGGACAAAGTACTGTTAGACGGAGGCAGGAAAATTGGTTAAGCCTATTCAGGAGCATCACCAAACAGAGACAAGAAGCCAGGTGTGGTGCCACCTGCCTGTCATTCCAGCACGGAGGCAGGAAGATGACTGTAGGTTACAGGCCAGCCTGGGCTACAGAGTGAGATCCTGTCTCAAAAAATAGGCAGAGAAGGGTGACTAAGCATTAAAGAGGGCTTTGAAGTTTTTAGGGACTGTCAAAAAATTGTTACTATGCCTAGAATAGTAGCAACAACAAAAAACAAAAACAAAATTTCTAAAGTCACAAAAGACTATGGAGAAAAGGAGTGAGGATTTACTTATCAAAAATGAAAGATAGCAGATTGAGGGACACATATTTGGAGATTTGAAAGATGCAGTACTTAAAAATAATAGATCAATTTTTTAAAAAATATCTTTTTTTTTTTTAAATTAAAAAATAAAAAGATTGAACCCAGTGCCCTCACACAGAGTCATATCCCAAGCTCTTTTAAGGTTTTTTTCTTTCTTCTTCCCCGTTAAAATTGTGAGACAGGGTCTCTTGCTGAGCCACCTCCTGCCCAGCCTAAGCTCAGATTTCTGATCTTCCTGTCTCAGCCTGCCAGAGGGCTGTGTTATAGGAGAGCACCAACACACCTGCCTTAGATTTTACTTCTGCCCCTTCGGTACCACACACATTAAACAGCAAATTTTTGGGTCAATAATTGTAGGCAGATTAAAAGAAGAAAGAAAAATAAACAACTCTAGTTGAAAAACAGACAACCCTAAAGAAACAAAATAAGTCTAAAAATATCAGTATGTGAATGTTAAAAGGACAGAAAGGACCTGCAGTGTGTTCGTGCACTTATGCTGTAAAACCTTCACAGAACTGCCTACTGCTTGGCCAATTGTATTAACCGAGGAATAATTTATACATGAGGAAGAGGGCTGGATCATTCTCCTATGTTACCCACTTGAAGTACTGTGGTTATGGGTAATGATACCGTGCAAGATGGATTTAGATATCTTAATTTGTATAAAACTTACCTGAGCAATTGCATCCTTGAGTTGATTATATTTCTCGAGGTCAAAACGTGATTTTTTGGCTCCTTTATGGAAAAATAGTAAGTATTGTCTGTCTCTGGCTTCTGGATAAACATATTCCTACAAAAGTAAAGGTAAGAAACTGAGTCCTTAGCATGCTATTCTCATGACATAAGTATTTACCTACTGTTGATCAGATTTAATACATTTGCATGTTGTGCTACTAAATATTTAAGTACTTATTTTTGCTTTTTGAGGCGAGCTCTCACTATTTTTTCTATATTGGCCTTGAACCCCTGGGCTCAAGGGATCCTCCTGCCCCATACTCCTGAGAATCTGGATTGCTGGCGCACTGCAGGCTGAGCCTCCTCTCGCATAGCCGTGGTTTGCCCATTTCCAACTATCAGGTTATATTTGATTGTATCACTATATCACACTTTATCTATGCATTTGACTATAGAAGGGCTATAGACTTCTTTCCCAGTTCAGGCTCTCATGAATAATG